>CM032328.1:55043169-55113778 GCA_019022515.1 Quercus aquifolioides | reverse complement strand
AGTGCAAGTCCCGGCACAAAAAGGAGTCCAAAATGGATTAAAACTAGAACAAGGGACCAGCACCCAAGAGGGCCATTCAGCACTCTTGGAGTGCTGATTAGCACTTTTCAAGTGCTGATCAGCACTTCTCAAGTGCCGATTGGCACAAATTTGATGCTTCGCCCAAGGGCTCCTGGATTGTGATAAATTTTATCATTTTTTATTTTTTAGAGATAAGGATGCGTCCCAGTTCATATTCTGATCATTCAGCTAATTTTTCGAACATCCCAGCCTCTATAAATAGAGGATGCCTCTCAAAATTTAGCTCACTTTTTCACGCTTTCTGACCCTACTCTTTCTGGCTCTTCTCTTCTTTTCTTTTCCCTCTTACATTAAAGATGTTCTGGAGGCTCTTACTGTAGGAATTTCTTTTCTGATAGCAAAATATTTTAGGCTTCAAAGAGAATTGAATAAATTTTTTGAATCCTAAAATATCCATTCACAAAGAAGAGCACGCTCATGCAAGAGTAGTCTATTCTTCTCTTTTTGTTTTCTAGTTTTTTTTTTTTTTTTTATTAAATTTATTTGATGATGCATGAATAGATTTAAGGTTTTTTTTTTTTTTTTTTCTTATTCTTGATGTAATTGCCATGTTTTGTTTAATTTTTTTAAAAAAAAATATGTTCTAGTTGATTTCTCTCTTGAATCTCAAAATCTGCTAATTATCAAAGATCTCTTTAAAACTAAAAACTGATCTAAATTTTTCAGATCTGATTTTTTTTTAAAAACTAAAAACTGATTTGTATTTTCATTAAATACAGATCTAATTTTTTTTTATTTTTAAAAACACACAAAACTGATCTGAAATTTTTAGATCTGATTTTTTTTAAACTAAAAGCCGATCTGTATTTTCATTAAATACAGATCTGATTTTTTTAACACACAAAACTGATCTGAATTTTTTAGATCTGATTTTTTTACACATAAAAACTGATCTGCGTTTTCATTAAATACAGATTTGATTTTTTTTTTTAACTATAAAAACTTATTTGTATTTTCATTAAATACATGTCTAATTTTTTTTAAGAAAATTTTCTTTGTCATAAAATAGCATATTTTGAAATTTAAAAGAAAAAGTCAAAAGTTGAGATGATTTTTGATTTATGCATGTAAAATAGATTTATCTCATGAGTGTAGTTCCTCTTCTAAAAAAAGTATTTTTCTTATTTTATTCATAAAAAAATAGATTTGATTTTTTTTTTTCTCTACAAATCTAGATTTTTTATTCACAAAACATATCTGATTTTTCTTAATAAAAATACCATTTTTAATTTTGTTCCAAAACATATTTGTTTCTTTTTTAATGAACGAAATCTCAATTTTTTTTAATTCAGAAAAACATATCTGATTTTTTCCAAAAAAGAGGATACATTCGTTAGATAGATTTATGTGAGTCAGTTTTAGTTAAGTTTATCATGTATATGCAACATATCATTCACATCATGCAAAAAGGGTATATTGGTCATTAGAGTCTAGAAGATCAGACTCTGTCTTGGTGGAATGGGTGCCTAACACCTTCCCATTCTATAACCTAGCTCCCGAACTTAGTTCTTTGGATAGGTAGATCTGTGCTTTGTCTTTTTTTCTTTTCTTTTTTTTGGGGGGGGGGGGGGTAAATTGTAACTAGGACAAAAAGCTATGTATTCTTTTGGTAGATTGTAACTAGGAGTCTAGGACTCAAAGCCTTGTAAGGTTTAATTTGCCAATACTATATTTATTTCTATTCAATCAATGACAAAGAAGCATTTTGATCATGTAATTTTATATTTATTTTTTCTTATTTTTGTTGTATAAAAAAATAAGTGGTGATTCCACACCATTTGCCCAAAAAAAAGAGGTGCCCTGAAAAAGCAACCAAATCTCTTTTTTGAGAGTGCCCCAAATTTTCGCGGCTTCTCATAAAAACCTGCCCTTATTGAGTTATTTGATCTTTAATTAGGTTCTAGTTGACATCGTTTTGGACAATTGAAGTAAAGCTTGATTTAACAACTAGAGGTAAGTAGACTTCAGAACATGATGTCTATCAAGATGTGTATATTTATATATATTTTTGGTAAAAATATATTCATTATACTGAACTGCAAAAGTGAAGTTTCAAAAACTTATACCATTGTCGATGCTTTATGCATACCTGAATTTTATTATTTCTTATGTGTTTCTTTGAAACTGTATATGTTTAAAATGACTCAAAACTATATTGAGAATGTATTTATTATATGATATATTGACAATATTGTAATAAAGTAAGAATGTTTTCAAATGGTCAGCTAGATAGTCCTGTAACCTTTGCCAACACAAGGTTAGGTGTTGGTCTTCAAGCGAAAGTAGTGTTTATTATGGTGTAGTGCAATGTTATCGTTTACTCTTTGAAGCCAGTGTTATCGTTTGCTCTTTGGAGCCAGCGTTGCCTCTTTGAGGTTATTGTTATTGTTTCCCATGAAAATCACCCACCAAGTGTTTAGCAATTTATGTCTTTGTCTAACTAATGTTTTCCATATCAAACTATTGTTTTATTGTTATTGGCATTTATAAGTGTAAAAATTGTTTATTACGATATTGTATTGCTTCTACCTATTTAGTGTATTTTGGCAACTAAAGTGGTTACTATTTTATTTATTGATTCAGTGTTATAATTAAATGTTTTCTTCCTAACAGTTTTATAGAATATATTATGTTACTGTTAAAACTATATGTAAGTGTTTTGTAAAAATTATATTTTGTCAATGATACTATTGTTTTGTTTTGAGAGACATCCTCATGTTATGTAGTCTCTTATCGAGCTTCTAGCTCACCCCTTTTCTCCACCCTTTCAGATTAGAGCAATGGAATATCTTTTGGTGGTAGATCATTGGAGCCATACATCGAAAACTTCTTTTGCAACTATCTTAGTTGATGGACTATTTTATTATGTTTTCTTAGGATAGTGAGTTTAGTATTCTTGAAACTATTTAAGATTGTATTTGGACACTTTATTGTTAAAGTTTTAGTTTGATGGATCTTAAAAGAAAGACTTGGTGGTTTGATTCTTATTTGTGGATATGTATTTATGCTCTATTCCATTATAGTTAATGTTTTTTTTTTTTTTTTTTTTTGAGAAAGAAACATCATAAACCTTTATTAAGAAAATTCAGCTAAATCAGCTTGGATGACTGGATAACATTGTGGTAGAACATCCTCCATCCACACAACTAAGTCTAAGATATGTGCAACATATCTGGCTAGACTATTAGCAACCCTATTACATTCTCTCTTAACATGAGAGTAACGTAATTGATTAAAAAAACAAGAGCATCAATATACAACATCTAGCAGTGAACCACAAAAGGATAGCATACTTTCAATCTCATCCGGTGTATAAGCTTGCGAAATTAGTTGCGACAAAGAAGTGATAACCGATCCATCACTGTCGCGAACAACCACAACAACACCCAAATAGTTCACCCCTAAAAAAATTCTTCCATCGAAGTTTACCTTCACCAAAGTTGTCGGTGGAGGATGCCAAAGAGCTCGAGGTTGTGGACAATTGAGCTGAGGATGCTGGTTGATATTGAGGAACTCTGCCAATCGTTGTTCACACTCTTGAATCATCTGCTGCAGGTTGCAACATGACAAATGCAAGCGGGTTTGACTCCTATTGGTCCATATCGCCCATGCCGCGAATGCAAACAAAACTAGCTGTTGGTGATTCTGCATAATCCAAGACAACAACTCCCTGAAGTTGTTTGGATATTTGGCAAGCCCAGAAATCAATGTTTAGCCACACTGTATCAAGCAAAGGACACAACCAACTGCATGGAGGGAATGCTTTTTCGTATCACAGCATCTATTGCAGTGAGGTCATGCATTTTAATCCTTGGTATGGGTTTGGGGTGTTACACTTCCGTTGTCACCAAGTCAGTCCTTCTGCCATTGTAGCTAACTTACAATGGTCTTTGCTGGTCCTGGGTTGAGTCTCACTTAAACCCCACTCTCTTGAACTGAAGCTTCCTTTGATCTGCTTGAAATCTTCTCTAAGGCATTGATCTAGTACTATCTAATGGTGGGTCAATAAATTTTTTTTTTTTTTTTTTTTTTAACGATTTTGTATTGATCTTGTGATGAATGTGGTCATGGTGGAGTGGAATTGGTGGGGGTGCCAATTAAGTCTTATCTCTCTCTCTCTCTCTATTAGTTTTAGTCTCATAGTCATAGATATGGGTTTGGTGTCTTCTTTGTGATATTTGATTTCTGTAGTTTTGGATTGTGGTTTTGTGTTGTTTAGGTTTGTATTCTTTGAGTTTTGAAGTTTTGATTTCTCTTCTTCGGGTTTTGATTTCACCGTGTTCATCTATGTTGTTGTGCTTCAAACCCGAAATCACCCAACGACTCCGACCCCTTCAACAAATGACAAGAGCCATCGAATTTGATTCGGATATTTGGTTGGTTGCGGGTCCATTTGCCATTCACCCGATCCAATGGGGTCTAGTGTGGGTCAACACCCAAACCTTATATGATCTGACCCATGGATAGCCCTAGCTATGTATATTGATGAGCATGTTTTGTCTCTTTTGTCAAATATTTTGTGAACATCTTCAATGGCGGTAGTTGTTTACTTTTATTGTAAGAAAGGGTCACTTATGTACTAAACTGGATGATATATCTTTGTTAAACACTAAACTCATTAGAACAACCAAATTTTAATCTTTTAGAAATACTAATTGAGTTCCTGCCCAATATGCAGTGCATTTTTTTATTAGTTCCCTTCAATTATTCAATATTTTTCCTACATGCTTATCTAAGATCGCAAATACCATTTTAATAAAATAAATGCAAACATCCTTCGATTGTTATTTTTACATTCTTGATTGAGTTTTAATAAATTTATTTTTTCCTTTTGTTGGACTTTGTTTCAATTGTTGCAAAACAACTAAATTTGAGTAAAAATACTATATTTAAATAAATCTTAAAAAAAAAGCATGACATCATTGCACTTAAATAATTATCACACCCTTTAAAATAATTAATATAACAAAGTAAATGTGTTTATCCTATTAGTAATCTTTTTAATTACAAAGAATAAATATAACAATATTAGTTCCACACACACATACACACATATACATGCCACCAAAAGAAGTTAGGAAACCTAAATAGTTAAAACTAATTTTTGTGAATCCACAAATATTTAATTTTTTTCTATGGCTTTTGACTTTTATGTAAACTAGTGTGTAATTTAGTGCATATGTATGGGTACAATTGAAAATCATAATAATTACACAATTCAAATTATACTTTTTTTTTTTTTTTTTGAAGATGTTCAAATCTTTAAATTATACATAGTATTAGCTTACATATTTTTTATATCATACATTTCTAAAATATGCAATGGTTTCTCATATTTTATATATATATATATATATATATATATGATTTTGAATTTAATTAGATTTAAACTTTGGTTTTTGCACCAAATTATTCACTTGCTACAATAATTAAAAAATTAGATGAACATGTAGCACAAAATTATACTGCAATTGAAATTTAATTTAGAATCTAATTAGATTTTAGACTCTTCGATTTTTACACATAACAATTCACTTGGCACAAAAATTAAAAATTAGACAGGACACGTGCCGCAAAATTAAGTATCCAATTGAAATTGAATTGGATTTTCTCTGAGTTTTGGCTTTTAATATATATATATATATATATTGTTGTCAAAGTCACTAGAATACAAAAAAAATATTATATTCTAAATCAATCATCATCGGTTTTGGATTCAACTAGACCCGATCCACTCACATTTGGTGGCAAGCAGAGAGACTCGCAACTGACCACCAACATCAACAGGTCGAGTCGATTTAAGGCTCGAGTGAACGTTGATCAGTTCGGTTGGTGGTGGAGGTTGTGGAAGTCATTGTATTCTGCTGGAGCTAGCCAAATTTGGGCAAAAGGTCGGCAAAATTAGTTGGGATTTGGCCTGATATGGCTAGATCTCGTTGAATATGGTCAAGATCTCACCAAATCTAATTGAGATCTCGCTAGATTTGATTGGATCTCACCAAATCGAATCGTGATTTTACTGGACCTAGCAAGTTCTTATATGTCATCGATCGAGTTGGGTAGCTTGGGTTCTGTAGAAGGAAACCTGCCACTTGACCTGCCAATGCTAGTTCTTGGAGGCGGAGAACCACAGTAGACCAACTTGAGCTTCAAATCAAGCGAGCTGCGGTCAAGTCTGGATACCTATAGTATAAGCTAAAGGTGGAGAGAAAATACATCTAGTTGTGTACAACCAAGGTTTAAAAAAATTCTTTACACAAAGCATGCCTAAAGATGATTTTCCTTGTGACGCATCAATGTTTTTTTATGCTTAGGTAATATTGAGGTCCAAAATGTGACAAGGAGCTAGGCCCGTGGACATGAAGAAAGCCCAGCCCATGGGAAAGAGAAGAGAAGGCTTGGGCCCTAAAAGGAAAGAAAGTTTGGCCAAACAAAACAAAGAGGACATGATGGCCCAAGAAGGCCCAATAAGAAAAGGAAGAATAAAAGAGCAAAGAAGCCCGGGAAGGGAGAGGATCTGGGCTTAGACCGTACATGGTCCCCCAATCCCAAAGAGTGGATCCTCAAGAAAGGTTGGAGGATGCTGAATAGTACGTAGACAGCTCAGGAGATGGTCTAGAAACAAGGCATGCTTATTTCGAAGAGGCACAGGAAATGAAGGAGGTCCTGTCCAAGTCAAGTTCCTGGGATCCAGAAGGCAGTGATAAGAACAAATGATGGCTTCAAGATCAATACCTGATGAAAAGAACCAAGAGACCTTGGGTAAAGCAGAGGATATGGAATAAGAGGAAGGTGATTAGAAACCTTTTCGAGCACACCATTTGCAAAAAGGAATCCATCCAATTTCTAGAAAAGGGCCAAATTGTGAGAAGTCAACATCAAAGTTTCAGGGCTTTTGAAGTGTCCCTTTTTAAGGCCTTACAAGAAGGATAAGAAGCATTGAGTTCAGAAGGGAATCTAGATTTACCCAAGAAAGGAGCTCCCACCAGTTGAAAGTCAGTAGATGAACTTTCAGCTATCAGTTTCCAAGAAGGTGAAATAAAAGGAAATAAGGAAAGGACTAGCTACCAATATTTTAGACAAAGCAGTTGCTCAGGTACCCAAAAGGATTAAGGGATAAAATATTGATTTATAGAGCCTTCAAAGAGCACTATGAAAGGAGTGAACCTGAGGTGAAGAGGGTAGACATTCAGACACAAGTAATCAAGAGACAAAAACACAAGAAAAAAGACTTAAATCCTAGATTGAGCTCATTAAGAGTAAAAATGCATTATAGAAGATCTTGAGATAAGATATTTGAGGAGCTACTACTCGGATTCGAAGGGACTCAAACTTCACAAGTCTTGAGAACCCAAAGGGGAATTACTCAAGTTTGTAATTTTTGAGCTTTATTGATCCTTGTGAAAACATCCTCGCAGCAATAGGATCTAATGAGTTCTAATACTTGACTTAATGAAACACAATCTTCTTTGAGGGATTCATAATCACCATCCTTTATTGTTTACTTTACGTTGTGTATTTGTTGTTCCTTATAATTTGCTCAACCAATATGTGTGTGTGTTGTGGAGTTCACTTGTCTTGTGCATAAATTGGTTTGTATAATGGCCCAAGAGGGTCACGGTGAGCCAAACCCAGTCCAACCAATATCCATTAACCCCTTTTGGTGGCCCAGGATCCCCTATCAGTGCTGAGCCTAGGAACTGTCAAAGAAGAACCCACATTTAAAGGCAATTCCGCTAGGGATTGGGAAAAAGGAGAGAGTAGAAGCAGTGTCACGACCTAAACCTGTACTTTAGAATTTAGAGCATGACCGGCATGTTAATATCAAGTTTACCTCAATACTAACACAAACTAACCTAAACTGAAGGTGCTTATCAAGAATTGTTTCTTGTATTCCTACTTATTTTCTTGCATAAAAGCCACAATATACAAAAATGATGAAAACCTTGAAACTTCATCTCATTTGAACTTTGCAAGATTACCGCTTGGCTAAAATTTCAGGTATTCGTGTAAATATTACATAGCTAAACATTTAACAAAAGTCTTATTACAAACCTAACCCCAAAGACATATAACTGGGGTTTAAAACAAACTAAGGTTCTAAATTACATAAGTGCTCGAGGATCAAGTACATCTTGATTCTTCTTATACAACAAAAGAGCTAAACTACTATACAACAAAAACTATACATTCTAACAAATGATAATCACAGAATCCTTACCACCTCTAATACTCTCACTGCTTCTAGGAAGAACCTATGCACTGAAATATAATAAGGTGAGCTGCGAAGCCCAGTAAGATTTTACGCTCCATGGGCCTTTAATAAGAATGCATGTAAATCAAATATTTTATGGATATGCCCGCTTTAATAAAATAGCCTTCATACTATTCATATTGTTCTTAAAACAACTTACGAGCTTTTAGATGAAAATACTTCATTTTCCTTTCATATAATAATAAAATGACATAATAAGGAACATAAACATAATTCTGTAACATTATCTTTAAAAAGACTATAATATACTTTATCATAAACTTTTCATCAGACTTATAACACATTCACCATACTTTTCTTATCATCATACTTTTCTTATAATTTCCAAATAGCTTAATAGCTCATTTATAATACATATTAGCCAATCCAATTGTAAGTTTGTCACAACTTTGGGAGGCTTCCAGCGCATAGTGTCAGGCATCTAGCATTCCCCACAATGCTAGGTAATCTCGAGATCATATCATAATACATATCTTCAACCATGGGGGTAGGTTGGCATCCTTCATAAGTTGGCCGTTACCAACAATGGCGGGTACAGTAAAGCCAGTCCCACTTTCAATGGACAATCAGAATTTCCATAGAAATATCGGTACTATAACCTCTACTAGCTGAGTTCAGATCATAACAATGGAATAACTGAAAAATATATTTTCCTGATAACTTTGCTTTTACATAAATGTTTCACAACAGTAGCATATCTACTTCATTCTTAAATATTATGTTCGCGATATAAATAATAGTATCAATATGCTAAAAATTATCATATACATAAGATTGAACAACTCATGAACATATATTTTACTTAAATCATGTTTATATGTAATATCTTTAATTAAAATTTTTAGCATAATAGTTTTCTAAACAATTTTTACACTTATCAAACGCACATGTCACGTATCCTTTACCTTAAATAGAAGACGCGAGAGATTTGTACAAGAGGAGTTCAAGTGTCCATGTTCTCATTCTCGTCACCTAAATAAAAGGCCAAAACTTATTATTGACAAACTTTTCCTAAGTATATAAACTTATAACTCAATCACAACCTAACTCTCAAACTTAAGAAAATCTTAATTATATCACATAAAGTTTCCCCAAAAACAAGGTACATTCATCAAACACATTACATACCAAAACATAGAGAACCCAAGGCATAAAAATTCATCTATGATCTAGACATACCAAAAGATAAACGTATTAAATTATAGCTCAAAAGACTCACCCTATCTTCAAAATTAAATCCACAAATTCAAAGTTATCATACACTGTTTACTGCTCATTTCAGCAGCAAATGCCCAATTTGTAAATACGAATGGGCTGTCCATACACATCCAAATGTCATGTAATTTTACAAAACTACTCCCCTGGATGTCTAGTATATACCATAAAAATTTTAGAGTCAAATCATGAAAACGTTATTTATTAAAAATCATACAAGGCAGCATGCTCAAATCTGTCCTGACAGAATTTCTTGCAACTTAAAAATTAAACTATTGTTTTTATATTCATCCAAATGCTGTGAGACTACTTCTATAACAACCATATGTGTCTTAGAATTCATAAAAACTACTTCTAGCATCCTAATTCAAAGAACCATTTGTGTCTTAGAATTCATAAAAACTACTCCTAGCATCCTAATTCATAGAAAATGATTTAATACAGATTTTTCTTGTTGTAGACATCAAATCTGTCACAGTGACAGTTTCAGCATATGTTCTTACAAAATCATCAACTAATAGCAATTGGCCTTCACTTCAATTGGTTATTTTTATACCTATACTATATATGTCAAAATACGTTAATAAGCATTCAATAGACCATAATATCATCAATCTTTCAAATTAATAAAACAGAATCACAAGTTCAGCTTCTAAAATCAGATTAGAGAATAAAGAAGGGAAAATAAACAAAAAAATTATACTATCAAAATACCCAAAATTAGATGAGGTTTAATTTACTTACCCACAAACTTTGAAGCTAAAACCTTAGTGTTAGGCTCTTAATGTCTTCTTAGAGAGAGATGTCTATGATTTTCAATGAGAGAGTGAGAGAGAGGTGCTGCTGTGTAAGAGCAAAGGAAAAAGAAGAGAAAGAGCAAAGAGAGATGAACCAAGAAATTTCTGGTGCAGCAAAAGAAAGATAAGGGAAAAATTTTGTGGGGCACATGTATGCTAAGGAAAAGGGTTGGTGAGTCAACCTTTATACTTTTTAAAAATTTACTTCTCCCCCCCCCCCCCCCCCCCCCCTCTTATAAACTTATATTCTAGAATGGCCCAAACAACAATATAACTTTACATATAAACTCTTACCTTTATAAATTTCTTTCCATAACATTAAAAGAGCATATATGTTTTATAATATCACGATATCAAAGCTTTATGTACTTAAAGTAATTAAGATAATAACAAGCATATAAACCCATAAAATTAATTATGCAATTAGGTTAGGGTGTTACAAGCAATCCCTTCATAAGCATGACTTCAAGACTAAGGAATAGCAAAGGTACTAACTTACCACCTGCGGCATCAGAGCCCTTAGGGGAGAATAAAGTTGCTTCTCAACAAAGGAACGAGAGGGTGGAACCTGATCCAATGGTTTGGATGGTGGAAATGATGAAGGACCTACAGCAGGAGATCCATCTCCTTAAGGAAGGAAGGACCCAGGATGTCAGGGACAATACTCCTCCATTAGTTAACGAGGAAAGACCTCAGCCAAAAGGAGGTTCAGCAGTGGGAGGTGGAGCTAACCCTTAGTACCTGACTCAAGCAGACGTAAATGCTCTTCTTGAATAATAAAGGGAGAGGCATCCAAAGACTCCTAAGTAGTTCTCTAGGGACCTTCATTTTCCAGCAGAGCTCCTTAATAAGCCCTACCCTAAGGGTTACAAATCCCCAAAATTCGACCCTTACGACAGGAGAAAGTGGAGCACTGTGGAGCACATAAGCAGGCGAAAGCGGAGTATTGTGGAGCACATAAGCAGGTTCATCGACACCATTAGTCCCCATGCAGGGAACAAGGAATTATGTTTGAGAGAATTTGCCAAGTCTTTGGTAGATAGGGCTTACACTTGGTACACCACTTTTAGGCCAGGATCTATCAAAAATTGGGATGATATGACAGAGAAATTCTATGCAAAGTATTATCCAGAAGAAGACAAGGTAACATTTGCTAATCTTCAAACAGTGAAGAAAAGGGCCAGAGAAGATCCTTTACAGTTCATCAAAAGATTTGAAGACATTTCCTTGGATTGTTATGGTGACCATAAATAAAAGGAGCTGGTAGAAACTTGCATTTCCAACATTTTGTACAACTACAAACTAAACCTAGAAAACCTATGCATAACTTAATTCACAAACCTATTGCAAACAACTAGAAGGACAACCTTGACCATGAAAACAAGGAGCGTACCAAGTCCCTAAGCCATGGCAGCATTTGTAGGAGAAAAGAGGAAGAGGTCTGAGGGAAAGACGTTTGAGGAACCTCCAATGATACCATGTACCATAGAGGAATTGAATCACATTCTAAATAAATGGATAGAAGATAGAATCTTCAATCCAAATCAAGTAGCCAAGCCACCAACAGAAGAGGAGAGAGAGAAAGAACCCATTGTTTTGCAAGCTCCACAATTATGTCAAACATGCTACCAAAGATTATTGGACCCTTCGAAGGCTCTTTCACAAGGAGCTAAGAGAAGGGACCTTAGAGCTCACTCAAGGAGAGTAAGTGCAGAGGAACCCTCTGCCCAATCATAGAGGGAAAGGAGTGGTGGCTGTTGTGATTCATGGAAACCTAGCGGATATAGAGGCAGAAGATGCAGGGGAATCCTTCCCCTCAAACACTGTAAGGACTCTACAAAAGAACCCAAAGTTTAGGTCCTTATTCAAGTTTTTCAAGAGTTCATTATATTAGTTAGACTTATGTAATTTTATGTGTAATGATTAGGGAGATTGTTGTTTTATACTTCTCTCATAATTATGCTTGTGGTTTTGTCATGGATTGCCAAAAGGAGAGATTGTTAGGATAATATTTTATAAGTAATTGGCTAATCCTTTGACAAAACACACTTCACTTGTAATTTGGTAAATCTAAGTTGGGTTTAATGTATCAAGAAGTATGTTGTTCAAACATTTCAAGTTGTATCATTAAAGACATAAAGTTTGATCTAAGAAATAAGTGAAGAAAAGTTGTTTCATTAAAGCTCGACAGTAGCTCGATACTAGTTGCTATCAAAGGTTAATGAAGAAGCTCGACACAAGCTTCTCTCATAATTATGCTTGTGGTTTTGTCATGGATTGCCAAAGGGAAAGACTGTTAGGATAATATTTTCTAAGTAATTGGCTAATTCTTTGACAAAACACACTTTACTTGTAATTTGGTGAATCTAAGTTGGGTTTAATGTATCATGAAGTATGTTGTTCAAACAATTCAATTTGTATCATTAAAGACATAAAGTTTGATCCAAGAAATAAGTGAAGAAAAGCTATTTCATTAAAGCTCGATACTAGTTGCTATCAAAGGTTAATGAAGAAGCTTGACACAAGCTTCTTTCATAATTATGCTGGTGGTTTTGTCATGGATTACCAAAGGGAGAGATTGTTAGGATAAGATTTTCTAAGTAATTGGCTAATCTTTTAACAAAACACACTTTACTTGTAATTGGGTAAATCTATGTTGGGTTTAATGTATTAAGAAGTATGTTGTTCAAACATTTCAAGTGGTATCATTAAAAACATAAAGGTTGATCTAAGAAATAAGTGAAGAAAAGCTATTTCATTAAAACTCAACACTAGCTCGATACTAGTTGCTATCAAAGGTTAATGAAGAATCTCGACACAAGCTTGATTTATCGAGAATTACGATTTCAGAGTTCTCATATCTGAATTTTGGCCTATGATGACTTGAATGATTAGGATTTCTCATTCTACAACTCTAGTCATATATAAGGCCTACTTTATAAGTCATCAAGTATAGAAATAGAGACCTAAAACTCATATACTTTGAGTGAAGCTACTGTGTTTGTGCGCCTTAAGATTTTGTAACCAAGTATTTTCTAATCTTCATCATTTATGAAGTTAAGAACTTTGCAGCCAACAACAATCAATTAATTTGCTGGAATTAGTCACGTATTGAGATCCATGAAAAGGAGTTAATCACAGATTGGAGATTTGTGCAAAGTAAAGAAGTTTGCTACAAGATCAAGTTCAATTAGGTATTGAAGCAAAGGTTCAACCGTAAGAAGGTATTTTGCGATAGGCTAAGGCAGTAGTAAGATTCCTTATACTTGTAACCACTTCATTATTGAATAGTGGA
Source organism: Quercus aquifolioides (assembly GCA_019022515.1). Lineage (NCBI taxonomy): Eukaryota > Viridiplantae > Streptophyta > Magnoliopsida > Fagales > Fagaceae > Quercus > Quercus aquifolioides. Next base: position 55,100,115 of record CM032328.1, on the reverse strand, counting down.
TTCTTAGGAGTGGTTATCTTAAACTCACCCGGTGGGATTTTTGCCTTGCGAGAGGTTTTCCCATTTGTCAACAAATTACTGTGTTAATTTATTTTTCCGCTACACTTGGTTTATTTAGTAATTTGTTGGTGCCTCCACAATTTGTATGTAATTTGACCTAATTAATCAACTTGGGCAATTGAATTAATTAACCGAGGTCAATGTATTTTAACCCAACAACTACAACGTGGCTTTCTACAACTACATAATGAATAATAAAAAAACTCTAATAGCTACACACCTCCTCCACTGCCAACCTACACCACTTGAAATGTGGGTTGTTTAAAGTTCTAGTTTATTTCTCCTTTAGCTCCTCTTTCAAAAGTTTTGGATCTGCATCTACTTCTTCTCATCTTTTTTTTTTTTTAAATGTTGCACTATGCAGCAAATTCAAGATTAAAGAAAGTTGAAGTTGCTGAATTCTTTACTCCTATCTCTATAGACATATTTATCACTTCATCTCTCGATCTCTCTCTCTTGACTTTCTCCATCTCTTCTTTTTTCCCCATGAATTTGGTTTGTATAAGGCTATAAGCTGTAACTGTGGGTGAGTTTTTAATTTTCTTTTGGATTGAGCTGTCTGGGCTGTTAGGGGAGGGGGCCAAGGCTTTGGAAGAAAGAGGCCCAACCTTAAAATAGGCAAATTATGCCTAATAAAAAAAATTTGGGCTGGGGGGGGGGGGGGGGGGGGGGGGGGGGGGGGGGGGGGGGTCTTGGGCCGCCTTTGGGTTCATCTCTGGTTATTTTGCTAGTTGTACAGTTTGGACTTTAGGTGAAAGATAGAAAGTTAACTTTTTTACCATTAGGTCTCCATTAAGGTAAAAAAAAATCCTATTCATTGGTATAGAAGAAAGTCTATCATTTGTTAATAAAAATATTTTTTATTGACTATTAGAACATTGATGTATTATTCTTTATCAAATGATACATAGGGTTGCAAAAGATTTTAGGGCTTCACTCAAGGGTCCACCATTTTGGAGAGAGAAGAAAAATTATATGTGAGAGAGAGAGAGAGAGAGTGGAGGAGAAGAAGAAGAAGAAGAAGTTTTAGGTTTTCTCTATTAAGATTTTGTACAACACACAAATCAAAGAGAATTTTTGAGGCACATATTTGAATAATGAAATGAAAAAAGAATTATAAATGCTTATGTGAGAGAGCAAAGAAAATAAAGAGAGTTTTGATAGCTGTGAGACACGAAGAAAAATAGAATTTCTTTATAAAGAGTTTTTTTTGGGTGTGTTTCTAAATAGAGAATTGAAATATGTAGCTAGTGAGTTGTATTAAATCTAGAGGAGATATTATTGTATTTGATGTTATCTCATGCTTTGGACTTAAATTAAGTATAAATTATAATTAATTTTATTATAGTGTTATTCTTTAGAGTTGGTTTCATGGTTATTCTTTCAAGGAAAGGTTATTCATAGAAATTTTGGTGTTCTTACCCTAGTAATTTTGGTTATAATACTCTTGGGGATTAAATTAAATCAATCAATTTCCATAATTGATTGAAAAAGAAAATAAAATGTGAATTTGTTGACATAGGACAGACCGACAAAAAATGTACATTAAAATTTTTCATTTGTTTATTTTTACTTTTTATTTTTTACATTATTTTATGATTTTTAGGTTTCTTCATTGTTAGGGTTATATTTTTATGTGTTGGCATATCTTTTAACAAAATGCACTTTACTTGTAATTAGGTAAGTTTAAGATGCGTTTAAAATATCATGAAGTATGTTGAGCAACCGAAACAAGTGATATCATTAAATACAAGAAACAAGTGATATCATTAAATACAAGAAACAAGTGAAGAAAAGCTGAAATAATGAATCCCGACACTAGTATCTATCGAGATTAAATGAGGGACCTTAACACTAGCTCAACACCTCTCGATCTATCGAGCTACGTAAATCCAGAATTCTCATATCAGAATTTTGGCTCATGATGACTTGGATTACTAGGGTTTTGTTTACTAAAATCATAGAGGATATAAAAACTTTATTTTAAAGTCATCAAAGACACAGAGACTCAATTATAGAACTCATATACTTTTGGAGAAGCTACTGCGTTCTTGTGCACCTTAGGGTTTTGTAACCTAGTACTTCTAGATCTTCAACATGTATTGAAATTAAAAACTTTGCATCCAACAACAAACATTAGTTGCTAGAAAGTTAGTCACGCACCCAAGTAAAAGAGAAGAAATCTCTACAAGATCTAGTCCAATTAGGGATTGGTGTGAAGGTTCAACTGTAGGTTGGTATTTTGGGATAGTCCACAGTGATAAGATTCCTTATATCTATAACCACTTGATTCTTGATTAGTGATTCTTAGGAGTGGTGACCTGAAAATCATTTAGTAGAATTTTTTCCTTATGAGAGATTTTTCCTATTAGTCAACAAATCATGGTGTCAATTTATTTTTCGCTACACTTTTGTTTATTTAGTGATTTGTGTGTCTCTCCATGATTTGCATGTAATTTGACCTAATTAATCAACTTGGATATTTAAATTAATTAATAGAGATCAATCTATAACCCAATTAATATACATTCTATATTTATTTTATTTTGATTTAATTGTTTATAAACCACATTCTGGTAGAGTTCCATAAAACTTAAATTTTGGTGGGGCTCCATGACACTCAAAATCTAACGGTGATCAGTAAAATAAGAACTCTCAAATTCTATTTGAAATCCGTGAAGCTCAAATTCTTGTAGAGTTTCATAAAAATCATATTTTAGGAACTACTGCATGTATCGTAGGCTTAGCGGTTCTTGAACAATCAATGATTCCTTAACTCGCGGATACATTTGCAACTCTATAACTTGCAACTCGTACTGTTTATTGACCATAATTCATAGCCCTAGTTACCATAAGAAACATATCATAAATATTGCAAAGGATAGGGCTAAGGATCCGAGGTTTAATTTCATTCACCAATGATCAGGAAAAGGTCAAAATCACGGCAGACCAAGCCGATTGAGCCGTAGGAGGAGAATCTATCTAATCTTTCCATCCCTAAAATTCAAAATCCAAATTTTCTGTTTGAGTGGTCCTAAGTATTAATCCTATGAGTGGGGTGACTATGGTGTAAATTCTTTTGGGTGGCCTTTTCCATACATAAATTCCTTCTATTGGTCTTTTCAAGATAAATTCCAATTATTCATTTGAAAACCTAATGCAATCCAATAACTTCCCCTTCTTTTTGTTATAGAATTTCATCAAGCTACTACACTAAATGTAATAGACCTTATAATAGGCTGGTAAGTCGCCAACATGGAGTTATGGAACTTCCGGCTCCCCTTGCCTAGCCATTGACTTCCATGTAAATTGTAGTAGGCCTTATATCAAGTTTTGTTACAAGAGAGGGATATGTAAGTTGTATTTTATTCCTGTGGTTCTTCAATAAAATTTGTCTGGTATAAAGAGTTACTTTTTGAATCAAAGAATAAAATTAAAAAAGATAAAGAAAGATAAAGAGAATTATTTTTTAGTGAGAAGTAGCTTTTTTCAAAAATAAGAAACTAGTTTCATGTGGAGTACCTAGTGTTTTTTGTTCTCAAAACATGTTTTCAAAACAAGTGCCAAACAAAATTTGGAGAAATTGTGTTATTTTTTCTAATTTAAGATTCATAAAATGGCTTATCTATTCCGTGTGACGTGGACACAGTCCATAGTTTTGAGGTTTAATCAAGCAAAAACAAAATATTGATAGGCTTAAGGTAGCATTCAATAGGTCATGTGGGTAAATATCAAATTTAATTGGTTATTAAAATTACGCCCACATACTACACAAATTAATTAATAAAGAGTATAAAATAGTTAAAATAAATATTACTAAAAATAATATCACATTTGAATTTTGAATTTGAGATATTGGTGTTTTTCTTCTACCTAGAAGAACATCTTGGTTAAAGGGTCGATGAGCAACTTACCCGACTCCTCTATGAGCCTTTGATTGACTAAGTTGGAGTCCTCATGCATGGTGGGGGGCTTGAACTGCCTATATAATTCTAAATATCCTAATAATATTACATATTCCACAAAATACTATTATATATTATATAAATTAATTAAACAATTAATAAATAGAAAGTAAATATATAAATAATTAAACAAATAATAAATAAAAAGTAAATATATAAATAAATTATATAATTAATAGTAAATATATGAATTAAATAAATAAATAACTCCTTGATTTTAAATGCAAAAGCCTTCTAACTTCCACAACCCAACCTAGTTAAGGCTTCGCTGAAACTTTCTTTTGTTCCAATGAATCAAAGAAAAAAAAATTTCATCTTGGCTAGCTCCACTATGAGCCTTTGAACGGCCAAGGTAAAGTCCTCATGTATGGTAGGAGTTTTGAATTAGCTTTATAATTCTAAATATCCCAAGGATATTATATATTCCAAAAAAGAACTATTATTGTAGGGACTGGGTTTGAGCACTTCTACTGTTGAGTGAGTGGACTCAAGCCCAGCTAGCCCAATACAATGAATTTGTAGAGAGCGGGTTCAAGAACTAGGCCCTAGTGAGGAATATGACTGATATGCATGGCTGTATACGAATTGGATAGCGTGAACGTGGATTTGAGTGTGCAATGATGTTCCTCGGCCCTCCTGGAGCTTGAGGTTCTTATTATTTCTTCAGTAGTTGGCTACAAAAGTCTTTCTTGTTCTTACAGGTTGTTACAATGTTTTATACTTTTTCCTTTTTTCTACCTCTTTCGTCCCCCTTTCAAGAGGGATTCCTTACATTATATACCCCCATTTCAGTTGATTTTAGCCATACATTTGTTGCCCAAGCAGGTTACTACTTGAGTGCTTGTCCCATCAGCCGCCTTCCCACCCTTTCTATGGGTTGCTGCGACCAGGGCTGCACTATTCAAGGGTCACTTCCTCATTAATGCGGCCAAAATGTTAGCTGCAGGCATTTAATGTGGAGGTGAGAGTTCATCGTGGACTTGCGCCTCCACCATGCTTCCATGGTTGGCAAGTTGTACTTGTTTCTTCTCTTTAAAACCTCGGGAAGGCACTTTTGGTGGGACGCTAGTTCCTCCTCGGCATGGTCTCGGTTGGCCGAGGACAAGGTCGTCCTTGGCATGGGCCTTGGGCTTGGTACGAAGTGGGCCGGGGTTTCCAGGTTTGACCCCACAATAGCCCTTCAAAATCCTGCTGTCGGGTCCTCGAACGGAGAGGAGGATTTTGACATCCTCGGGCTGGTGTGATGGCTTGTTACGTCTTATCCTCCGTTAGTGCCAGAGTCTTTTCGCCTGTCCAAGGGACGTTCCTGGCACTTGGGTATACAGAGAGCGCCCTCATTAAATTCTGGCGGCTCTGTGCTCCCCACGTTCAACGGCGTGATGCCAATCCAACGACTGGGCTTTTCCCATCTTTATGAGCGGGGAAATCTGCACAATTACCTTTAATTGGGGGTATAAATACCCGTTTGATCCGGTTGGCCTTCTTACTTTTGCACTCAAGAGTTCTTGCGCACGTACATTGAATCCGGTCAAATCTCCAATTGCACTTACACCTTTTTCAGCACAAAAAGCCTGTCCGATGAGCTTTTCCTCATTTCCGTAAGTCTTCTTCTCTCTCTCTAGTTCAAATTTCCTCTCTGAGTCCTTTCTTGAGTTTTTCAGCCGTTGTTAGGGATGGATAGATTTAAGAAGTTGGTTGAGTCTGAGAAGGCGATGGAGAAATTCATCGCCGATTATAGGATACCCAGTAATGTGGGCTTGAGGTACTGTGAGGAAGGGGAATGACACATTCGAAGGAAGGAGGGTGAGGTCGTGATTCCCATAATCGCCTTCCTTGAAGGCGACATGAGGATCCCTATGGGGCCAGTAACGAGGGGCTACCTTAGGTACTTTAGGTTGGCCCCCACTCAATGCGCCACCAACGTGTTCAGAATCCTGGGTTGTATGGACGCCTTGAATGAGAAGATGGGGTTGAGGCTAACCCATCATGATGTAAACTGGTGCTACAACCTCCAGAAGCTGAAAGGCAAGTCTTATTACATGAAGACGAAGGATGATAAGGTCTGGCTTATCCAGGGTCTTCCTGAGTCCAGTAAGGGGCTGAACACAGACTATCTCATCGTGTCCAGGGAGTGGCACGATGGCCTTCACTGTCCAACAGAGGAGGGGACACCAGGTGGGGTACTTAAGTAGGAGAGGGTCCAGTCTTTCGGGTTGTAGGTCTGCTTTGTTTTGTTGCTGACAAGAATATGTTTTTCTTTTCTGCAAATCCGCACGCCTTTGAGTGTCATTTTAACTTGGTCAACAAGGAGGACTTGGAAAGGGTCCTCAGGGCGGAGATCTTTGTGAACGAGGTCGACAATCAGGTACGATCCACCCACAAGATCCTTGGGTACGAGCCGCTCCAAAAGTCATTCCCGGCTCCGAAGCACGTGATCAGAGCCAAAGATCCTCGGCTTCGTAGCATAACCGTAACGGAGCAGGGATTTTCATTCCCTGAAGGGTCTCTTGCTCTGAAAGGTATTCCGTTGGTGGGTCCTTCTACCTCTGCTCGAGCTGAGGAGGCCGAGGAAGAAGAACTTGGAGAGGAGGAAGAAGTTGCTGATTTGGGTCCATCCGAGGACGAATTTAGCGCTTTTGACCAAGTCCACTTGGTCGAGGATCCCTCTGGTGACTTGGGCGACCCCAATCTGACCGAGGTGGACCTCTTCTCTGCAAAGACTTCTCCCCAGGCCGAGATGGGCTTTAAGAGGCAACCCCAGACCAGTCTACTCGACCTGCTTGAGGGTCAGCCGGGGAGGGACGAGCCAAGAAAGTCCCAATCCAAGCTTCCTCCTCTGCTACCCAAGTCCCAACCTACTCAGACCAGGTTGTCCTCTTCCCCTCCAAGCTTCCGCCTCCTTCACCTCAGTCGAGTTTGCCACTAAGGCCCGAGCCTTCTGATCCCCAGCAGAAGAAGGGCCCTAAGGGCAAAAGGCCTATGGGAGCTAACAGGACTCGTTCTCCCCAAGAGGAGGATGAGGCTCGGCAGCCTCCTAAGCAGCAAAAAACCGAGTACCAGAGCCAAGGAAGAGAGGTGGCTGTGCAGTCCGAGGCCCAGGCTTGGCTCCCTGCTCCAATGCTCAATGGGGAGCCTTTGATGGATAACGCCTCTCTTAGGGACTTCAGAGGGGGTGAAGGCGCATATGTGGCTGATGCGCTGGAGAGGTCCCTGCTACTCCCCGCTGATATGGCCCAATTGGAGGACCTGAGGAGTCATGAGGTCGTCCTCAGCCTGAAGAGGTACTTAGGCATGGTAAGACATCTGACACTTGAAACTTCGTTGATTCGTATTCTTCAGTTCCCAATTTATCGTCCATTTTGCTTCGATTTACAGGCTGTCCAGGCAACTTACAGGCTAGAAGAGGAGGCCAATAAATAGAGCAAGGCCATAGGTCAAGAAAGCGACAAGCGTCTGGAGGCCACGCGAACCCTTAAGAACTTTGAGGCTGATCTCAAGAAGGCCAGGGAGGATCTAAAGGAGGTGACGAAGGCCAGAGACAGCGTGGTGGCAAGCCTAGCTGGTGCTCAAAAGCAGGCCACCGACCAGACAATGCGTCTTCTAGACGCTGAGGACCAACTGAAGATTGCCAAGGAGCACATCACTAACCTAAGGCAGAAGTTGGCCGAGGCAGTGGGGGCTAAGGGTGTCGCCGAGCACGCCAGGGATGAGGCTTTGAGGGCCAAAGCGAAGGCCAAATCAGTGAGGACAGAGGCCGAGAGCTTTAAAGAGCAAGCGGAGGAAGAGGCCTTTGTTGAGGGGTGGCTAAGACCGAGGCTGCCCTCAAGGCCTAAGTCCTTGAGGTGTGTAGGCGCTACTGCTCCCAGACTTGGAATAAGGCCCTCAACCAAGCTGGGGTTGAGGCCTCGTCTAAGCTTAGGAGGGCCGAGAGAGTGTACTATCCCCCTGCCATTCACGAGGCAGCCTCCACTGACCCTGAAGTTGGCACTGCCTCTAGAGCGACGGACAAAGGCCCGGCCAGCGCTGCCGATGATCCAATGTCAACTGATAAGCCCGCTGAGGAGACTGGGTACCAAAGGACGTTGGGGAACGAGGAAATTGGTAACCCAGCAGCGCCCCAGGACGTGGTGAAGCCCCCTGCTGACACCCAGGCCACCCCTGCCAACAAGGAGTCCTCCGAAGTTGCACCTCCGAGCTAGGATCTCAAGGTGCCAGATGAAGCTTCTCGGCTGACCCTCAAGGACAAGCTTTCTACCGAGTTAAAGAGATGGGCAATCTCGTCAGGCCACCTTGCTCTGTTGACTTGCGCTGCCCTTGTCTTCCTTCCTTTTCGTCTTGATTTATCACTGTATATTTTGTTTTGGTTTAAAACACTATAATGCTATTTTTAAGCTGAGTGCGTGGATCTTCTTTTCTTTTTACTTGGTGTTTATTGTCATTGTGATGAATTTGGCTACTTATATAACCTGTGCTTCAATTATAAGCTTCACAGTCTCAAAAACTCAGCATGTTTTTCATTCTAAACTGGCAACCGAAAAACGTAAAGCCCTTAGCAATAGTTCCCACTTGGACTTTGATCGATAATTGAACCACCTTAACACCACGACCTATTTTTGCCGGATTGAATGCTAAGGGAACAACTCCACAATATTGGTTCCACATCACATGAATTAGTTACTGTAAACAGTAAAAAATGCTTAGGAAAGCCATTAGTTGCTGATTGTGCTAAGGGGTTAGGTTCAATGTGCCTAAGAATGCTTTGAGTAATGCTCATGGGCTTGTGTTTGTTTGCTCCTTTGCTAAACGTAGCCAATCTCTCTAGGGACCTGCATCCGAGGACCATGCAAAACCTTGGCTCTGTCTGACACTTAGGTCCCTCTGTAAGTAACTAGCTTCCCCTTAGGTCTGGGTCCGAGGGCCATGCAAGACCCTGGCTCAGCCTAGGGCTTGTGTTCTTCTTAAAGTGGTTAGTTTCCCCATAGGTTTGAGTCTGAGGACTATGCAAGACCTTGGTTCAGTCTAACGCTTATATTCTTCTGTAAGTAACTAGTTTTCCCATAAGTTTGAGTCTGAGGACCATGCAAGACCTTGTTTCAGTCTAGTACCCAGGTATTTTTTAGAGTGGTTAGTTTCCCCATAGGCTTGAGTCCGAGGACCATGCAAGACCTTGGTTCAGTCTAACGCTTATATTCTTCTGTAAGTAACTAGTTTTCCCATAAGTTTGAGTCCGATGACCATGCAAGACCTTGGTTCAGTCTAATACCTAGGTATTTTTTGGATTGGTTAGTTTCCCCATAGGCTTGAGTCCGAGGACCATGCAAGACCTTGGTTCAATATAACGCTTATATTCTACTATAAGTAACTAGTTTTCTCATAGGTTTGAGTCCGAGGACCATGCAAGACCTTGATTTAGTCTAATACCCAGGTATTTTTTGAAGTGGTTAGTTTCCCCATAGGCTTGAGTCCGAGGACCATGCAAGACCTTGGTTCAGTCTAACGCTTATATTCTTCTGTAAGTAACTAGTTTTCCCATAGGTTTGAGTCCGAGGACCATGCAAGACCTTGGTTCAGTCTAGTACCCAGGTATTTTTTGAAGTGGTTAGTTTCCCCATAGGCTTGAGTCCGAGGACCATGCAAGACCTTGGTTCAGTTTAACACTTATATTCTTCTGTAAGTAACTAGTTTTCGCATAGGTTTGAGTCCGAGGACCATGCAAGACCTTGGTTCAGTCTAGTACCCAGGTATTTTTTGAAGTGATTAGTTTCCCGATAGGCTTGAGTCCGATGACCATACAAGACCTTGCTTCAGTCTAACACTTATGTTCTTCTGCCTGGAGTGAAGGAATTTGTCCTCAGTGTTGGGAAGTTTATTTTTAGCGCGACGACGGCCTTGGCCTCACTTCACCGGAAATAGGTTACTCCTTAGACTGGGCCCTTGGTCCCACGCTACCCTGGACAGGGGCGGCTCGGATTTCTATCCTCATGTATGGCCATAGCCCCTCGTTCGCTCCAATTCTTCGCCATCTTTGATTATGAGGCGTCTTTTGACTGTTCGAGTTGTGCGCCTAACGCTTCGTTGTGCGAGGCGCGCCCTCATTAATATCCTCGTGGGTTAATGCAGATCCAGTGGTTGGTGGCCTCTTTGGAATTCGGTCAGGATTAATATCGCTGATAATTCTTCCTTCGAATTTTGTGTGGACCAATTCCCACCAACCTTCACCCTCTATATAAGGTTTTCTGGGGGAATCGTCCTTCCACACTTCACGAACCCTTTAGTTGAACAGGAAACATGATCCTCCAATCCTCTAAGCCCCTTCGATAACCTTGCCAGGATTGTGATCAGGGCTTGAAGGAATGGGACGGCCTTGGATGAGGGCAAGGGCAAGCAAGCCAAAGGTGCTCTTACCCTTAAAATGAGCAAAAAGGGAGGTCCTCCTCCCTCAATCAAGAGCCATAACGGTTACAGTTCGCGTCAGACTTCCAGCGCGGCAAGGCTTGGGCGTCATCCTAATGGTAGCGTGTCTGGCAGTTAGGAGGGAGGTCCACGAAGAACATAATGCTTTTCTCCGGTACGTGTCCATGCCTGCCCTTCAAGCTGGTAGTGACCCGCGCCCAGCTCACCCGCCGATGGAGGTTCGCAAGATTACGTCACGCTCGGTGTCCGGGCGTTACCGCCTTCAATGCCTAATTATCATGAGGCTAGGGGAGCATCAAGGGAACATCATGGAGTGGGGCCACCAGGCGCTTTTGCATCTGCTCCTTTCTTTTCGCCGGCACCATCTGCACCGGCCCGAGGGTTGTTGGTAACCTTAAAACAAGCCTGCCTCAGCCCTCCTTTCTAGGGTTAGCTTCTAAACAAGCCCGTCTGGGCCTTTGTTTGTAGAGTTGGCTTTAGAACAAGCCTGTCTAAGCCTCTGTTTGTATAATGTTTTTTTTTTTTTTTTTTGTTTAATAAAAAGGCCGCAATGTTTATTCACTTTTCTTTTTCTCTGAATCTTTTATTTTTCTGCAATAATCGTTTCTTGAGCAAATGCGTTGTTGTTTGATGCTTTTTTTTTTTAATGGGATTCAGGATCGGTGTCGTTAGTGGTGACGAAAAACTGCCTAACCTTTCGTAAGCTAGCAACCTAGGCACCATCGTCCGTTGCGCTTGCTAGCGCACAAGTTCTCCCCACAAACGGCACCAATTGTAGGGACTGGGTTTGAGCACTTCTACTGTTGAGTGAGTGGACTCAAGCCCAGCTAGCCCAATACAATGAATTTGTAGAGAGCGGGTTCAAGAACTAGGCCCTAGTGAGGAATACGACTGCTATGCATGGCTGTATACAAATTGGATAGCGTGAACGTGGATTTGAGTGTGCAATGATGTTCCTCAGCCCTCCTGGAGCTTGAGGTTCTTATTATTTCTTCGGTAGTTGGCTACAAAAGTCTTTCTTGTTCTTACAGGTTGTTACAATGTTCTTACAGGTTGTTACAATGTTCAATACTTTTTCCATTTTTCTACCTCTTTCGTCCCCCTTTCAAGAGGGATTCCTTACATTATATACCCCCATTTCAGTTGATTTTAGCCCTACATTTGTTGCCCAAGCAGGTTACTACTTGAGTGCTTGTCCCATCAGCCGCCTTCCCACCTTTTCTGTGGGTTGCTGCGACCAGGGCTGCACTGTTCAGGGGTCACTTCCTCATTAATGCGGCTAGAACGTTAGTTGCGGGCATTTAATGTGGAGGTGAGAGTTCATCGTGGATTTGCGCCTCCACCATGCTTCCATGGTTGACAAGTTGTACTTGTTTCTTCTCTTTAAAACCTCGGGAAGGCTGCTTTCGATGGGACGCTAGTTCCTCCTCGGTATGGTCTCGGTTGGTCGAGGACAAGGTCATCCTCGGCATGGTTCCTGGGTAATTTGGGCTTTCACACATTGTCCTCGGGTGTTTCTTTCTCCTCGGCATAGGCCTTGGGCTTGGTACGAAGTGGGTCGGGGTTTCCAGGTTCTCTGACCCCACAATTATATACTATATAAATTGCTTATATAAATAAATTATAGAATTAATAAGTAGGAAGTAAATATATAAATAAATTATAGAATAAAAAATATTTAAATAAAATAAATAACAAAAATGACCAATTTAATGTCGTCTGCAGGAGACTTTTTTACTTCCACAACCCAACCTCGTCAAACCTCGCCTAGGCTTTCATTTTTGTTTCTATGAATCATATAAAAACATTATGTTAATCTTGGCTAGAGAGTCAATGAGCAACTTCCCCGGCTCCTCTATTAGTAGTTGAATGGCTAAATATATAAATAAAATAAATAATAGAAAAGATCACTTTGATTTTGTTTGCAATAGCATTTTTTACTTCCATAACCCAACCTAATCAGGACCACGCTAAGCCTTTCATTTCTTTTTTTTCCTATGAATCAAAAGAAAAAAAAATATTACTCTTGACCAGAGGGTCAATGATCAACTCACTCAACTCTGCTACCAACCTTTGAATGGCTAAATTTATAAATAAAATAAATAATAGAAAAATCTCTTTGATTTTGAACGCAAGAGCCTTTTTAACTTCCTAAACCTAGCCTTGTCAGGACCTCGCCGCACCATTCTTTTTTGTTCCAATGAATCATAGAAAAAAAAAATGTTAATCTTGGTTAGAGGGTTGATACTCACATTACCCGACTCTTCTATTTGCCTATGATGGGCTAAACATATAACCAAAATAAATAATAGAAAAGATCTCTTTGATTTTGTCCACAACCTAGCCTAGTCAAGACCACCGAGCCTTTCTTTTTTGTTTCAATGAATTGTAGAAAAAAATGTTAATCTTGGTTAGAGGGCCCAACTCCTTTATTAGCCTTTGAATGGCTAAATATATAAATAAAAAAATAATAGAAAATATCTCTTCAATAAGTCCAGAACCCATCCTAGTTTTGACCTCGCTGAACCTTTCTCTTTTGTTCTTGTGAATCAAAGAAAAAAAATGTTAATCTTGGCTAGAGGGTCGATGATTAACTTACCTGACTCCTCTATTAGCCTATGAATGGCTAAATTTATAAATAAAATAATCATATTAATGAAATAAGTAATCAAAAAGATCTATTTAATTTTTAATGTAAGAGCCTTATTAACTTCCACAACCCAGCCTTGTCAAGACCTAGACGAACCTTTCTTATTTGTTCCTATGAATCATAGAAAAAAAATGATAATCTTGGTTAGAAAGTTGATGCTTAACTTACCCGGCTCCTCCATTTGCCTTTGATGGCTAAATCAATAATTAAAATAAATAGATTAATAAAATAAATAATAGAAAAGATCTCTTTGATTTTTCTACAACCTAGCCTAGGCAGGACCTCGCCAAGCCTTTCTTTTTAGTTCCTATAAATCATAGAAAAAAAATGTTAATCTTGGCTAGATGATCGATGAGCAACTTACCCAACTCTTCTATTAGCCTTTGAAGGGCTAAATATATTAATAAAAGAAAAAGAAAAATATGAATAAATAAATAGTAGAAAATATCTCCTTCATTTTGGCCACAACCCAACCTAGTCAAAACCTCGCCAAGCCTTTCTATTTTGTTCCTGTAAATCATAGAAAAAATGTTAATCTTAGTTTAAGGGTCGATGCTCAACTTATCCGGCTCCTCTATTAGCCTTTGAAGGGATAAATATATTAATAAAATAAATAATAGAAAAGATCAATTTTATTTTGTCTACAACCCAATCTAGTTAGGACCTCGCCAAGCCTGTCTTTTTTATTCCTATGAATCACTATAAAAAAAAGTTAATCTTGGTTAGATAATCGATGCTTAACTCAACCAGCTCCTCTATTAGCCTTTGAGCGACAAAATATATCAATAAAATAATTAATAGAAAATATCTCTTTAATTTTGTCCGCAACCTAGCCTAGTTAGGACCTTGCCTAGCCTTTCTTTTTTGTTCCTATGATTCATATATATATATATATATATATATATATATATATATATATATATATATATATATATTTATAAAAGTTAATCTTGGTTAGAGGGTTGATACTCAACTTACTCAGCTCCTCTATATCTCTTTGATTATGGCCACAACCCAGCCTAGTCAAAACCTCACCGAGCCTTTCATTTTTGTTCTTATAAATCATAGAAAAAGGTGTTAATCTTGTTTAGACGGTCGATGCTCAACTTAATTGGAACCTTTATTAGCCCTTGAAGGGCTAAATATATTAATAAAATAAATAATGGAAGGGTTGTTTTTGATTTTGTACACAACTCAGCCTAGTTAGGGCCTTGCCAAACCTTTCTATTTTATTCCTGTCAATCATAGAAAAAAATATTAATCTTGGTAGAGGGTCGATGAGCAACTTACCCAACTCATCTATTAGCCTTTGAACAGCAAAATATATAAATAACATAAATAATAGAAAAGATCTTTTTAATTTTGTTTGCAAGTGCCTGTTTTACTTCAACAACCTAATCTGGTCAGGACCTCACTAAGCCTTTTTTTTTTTTTTTGTTGTTCCTATGATTCCTTGAAAATAATGTTAATTTTGGTTAAAGGGTTGAAGCTCAATTTACACGGTTCATCGATTAGCCTTTAAGGGGCTAAATAAATAAATAACATAAATCTATTAATAAAATAAATAATAGAAATGGTGTCTTTGATTTTGTCCACAATCGAGCCAAATTAGGATCTTGCCGAGCCTTTCCTCTTTGTTCCTGTAAATCAAAGAAAAAATGGCACTTTTGGTTAAAGGTTGATGCTTAACTTACCTAGCTCAACTATTAGACTTTGAACGGCTAAATATATAAATAAAATAAATAATAGAAAAGATCTCCTTGATTTTTTCCACAACTGAACCTAGTTAGGATCTCGCTGAGTCTTTCTTTTTTGTTGCTGTGAATCACAAAAAAAAAAAAAAAAAAAAAAAAAAAAAAAAAAAAAAAAGAAGAAGAAGAAGAAGAAGAAGAAGAAGAAGAAGTTAATATTGGTTAGAGGACCGATGCTTAACTTAACCGGCTCCTCTATTAGCCTTTGAATGACAAAATATATTGTTAAAATATATATATATATATATATATATATATATATATTAATAAAATAATGAATAGAAAATATCTAATTAATTTTGTCCACAACCTAGCCTGGTAAGAACCTTGTTGAGCCTTTCTTTTTATTCCTATGATTCATAGAAAAAAAGAAGAAGAAGTTAATCTTGGTTAAAGGGCGGGCGGAGCACTCTATATTAGCAGTGGTGGGTTATAAGAGAAGAGGGGACAACTTCTTTCTCCCTTGCCTTGCTCCATTTCACTTTTTTGATTGAAACTTGAAAGTAGCAAGCCAAGTCGATACTCAACTTACCCAACTTCTCAATAAGCCCTTGAACGACTAAATATATAAATAAAATAAATAAAAGAAAAGTTGTTTTTGATTTTGTCCACAACTCAATGTAGTTAGGACCTCACTGAGCCTTTCTATTTTGTTCCTGTCAATCATAGAAGAAAATGTTTATCTAAGCTAGAGGGTCGACGAACAACTTACCCAGCTCTATTAGCCTTTTGAACGGAAAAATATATATATTAAATAAATAATAGAAAATATCTTTTTAATTTTGTCTGCAAGAGCCTGTTGAACTTCCACAACCCAGCCTAGTCAAGACCTCGCCGAGCCTTTCTTTTTTGTTTTTATGATTTGTAGAAAAAAAATGTTAATCTTGGTTAGAGGGTCGATGCCTAACTTACATGGCTCATCAATTAGCCTTTGAGGGGCTATATAAATAAATAAAATAAATCAATCCTCATTGAGCCTTTCTTTTTGTCCCTGTGAATCATAAAAAAAATGTTACTCTTAGTTAGAGGGTTGATGCTTAACTTACCTGGCTCCTTTATTAACCTTTGAATGACTAAATATATAAATAAAATAAATAATAGAAAATATCTCTTTCATTTTGTTTACAAACCAGCATAGTTAGAACCTCACCGAGTCTTCCTTTTTTGTTCCTGTCAATCATAAAAAATTGCTAATCTTGGCTAGAGAATCGATGAGCAACTTACTCAGCTCCTGTATTTGCCTTTGAACGACCAAATATATAAATAAAATAAATAATAAAAAAGATTTTTATAATTTTGTTTGCAGACGCTTGTTTTACTTTCATAACCCAACTTAGTCAGAATCTCGCCGAGCCTTTCTTTGTTGTTTCTATGATTCATAGAAAAACAAAATTTTAATTTTAATTAGAAGGTCGATGCTCAACTTACATGACTCCTCAATTAGCCTTTGAGGGGCTAAATAATAAATAAAAGAAGGCATAAATCACATTTTCGTCTCTACATTTTCAGCCGATTCCTACTTTGGTCCATAGATTTTATTTTTACCGCTTTTAGTCCCTATCCTGAAAAACGCTTTCCGTTTTAGTCCCTGCCGTTACATCAGAGATGGAAAATGCACACGTGGCAAACGGCAGAATTAAAAAATATTAAAAAAATATTTTAAAAAATATTATAAAAAAAAAAAGCTCCTCCGTGCTGTACAAAAAGCTTCGTTCTCATTAGGTGCAACTCTGTCTTCAACACTTAATTTCAACGAATCCTCAAATGGTTCCGCTACTACAAACATGAGATCCTCATCCCATTTATGATTAACACTCCTGCTCTGAGAAGTTTTGGTTTTTAAAACCTAATTTCCCATGGAAGCCTTCACATATACTTCCAGGCACCCACACTTACCAATCGGTTGCAAGTCCATTGCTTCAAGTACACTCACCCTCAAATACCAAAGCTTGGGAGAGAGGTATACCTTGGAACAACTATTGGCAAGAACATCAGTTCCGATAACTCCAACTGCATCTGAACACCATGCTTTAGAAAATGCTTCATCAGCTTGAGTACCTATCCAAATAGCCAACTTCAACTCTCCTTCAACTTTTTTATCCATGCCATCCTCCAAACTATACCACCGTGCACGCACCAATGGATTCAAGTAGGTACATGCAGCAACAGAGTACTGGATGATCGGACTTAGCGAGCCAGAGCTTCGCGTGCTCGATGCAACGCAACAACGCATTCTTATGCGATAAGCTCGAATCGACGGGCCGAGACATCAACAAGCCGCCGAGCAACGAAATCGAATCGAGTCCCGCTCGTCGAGCAGATCGGTGGCGTCGTCGGTGACGTAATCATAGGACAATAGAGAGAGCTCTTCGGCGACGGCTTGGGCGAGAGGCTGGCGGAGCTTGTCGAGCTCATCGATGAGAGCTAAGACGGCGGGTTTCGAGCGGACTTCTTCTTGCTCCTTGTTGATCGGTTTGCCTTGAGCGATGGCTTCTTCCATCTGAGTTACGCGGTTAAGCTTTTTGCGCAGCGCGGAGGAGCTTTTTTTTTTTTTTTGATATTTTAATATTTTAATATTTTTTAATTCTGCCGTTTGCCACGTGTGCATTTTCCGTCTCTGATGTAACGGCAGGGACCAAAACGAGAAGCGTTTTTCAGGATAGGGACTAAAAGCGGTAAAAATAAAATCTAGGGACCAAAGTAGGAATCTGCTGAAAATGTAGGGACGAAAATGTGATTTCCGCCAAAAAATAAACAATAGAAAAGGTGTCTTTGATTTTGTCCACAATCAAGCCTAGTTAGGACCTCGCCAAGCCTTTCTTTTTTGTTCCTATGAATCATAGAAAAAAACGTTACTCTTGTTTAGAGGGTTGATGCACAACTTATCTAGCTCCTCTATTAGCCCTTGAATGACTAAATATATAAATAAAATAAATAATAGAAAAAAACTCTTTGATTTCATCCGCAACCCAGCCTAGTCAGAACATCGTTGAACCTTTCTTTTTTGTTCTTGTGAATCATAGAAAAGTAAAAGTTAATCTTGGTTAGAGTTTAAAATAAATATATAAATAAAATAATTAATAGAAAATATCTCTTTAATTTTGTTTGCAAGAGCCTATTTTACTTCCACAACCCAGCCTAGTTAGGACCTCGCCGAGCATTTCTTTGTTGTTCCTATGATTCATAGAAAAAATGTTAATCTTGTTTAGAGGGTCGATGCTCGAATTACATGGCTCCTTGATTAGCTTTTGAGGGGCTAAATATATATATATATATATATATATATATATATATATAATAAATCTATTAATCAAATAAATAATAGAAATGGTATCTTTGATTTTTTTTTTCCATAACTGAGGGAAGTCAGGAACTTGCCGAGCCTTTCTTTGTTCTTATGAATCATAAAATAAAAAATAATAATAAATAAAAAATAAAAAAATGTTACTCTTGGTTAGGTTGATGCTCAACTTACTTGACTCCTCTATTAGCCTTTGAAGGGCTAAATATATTAATAAAATAAATAATAGAAAAGATCTCTTTTATTTTGTCCACAACCCAACATAGTCGGGAACTCGTTGAGCCTTTCTTTTTTGTTACTATGAATAATTGAAAAAAATGTGAATCTTGGTTAGATAATCAATGATTAACTTACTCGACTCCTCTACTAGCCTTCAAACTGCTAAAGTTATAAGTAAAATAAATATATTTAATAAAATCAATAATAGAAAAAACCTCTTTAATTTTGTCTTCAATAACCTTTTTTTACTTCGATAACCCAACCTTGTTAAAATCTCGCCGAGCCTTTCTTTTTTATTCCTTGAAACATAGAAAAAAAATGTTAATCTTGGTTGGAGGGCCGATGCTCACATTACTCGACTCCTCTTTTTGCCTTTGATAGGCTAAATATATATATAAATAATGAAAAAGATTTCTTTGATTTTGTCTACAACCCAGCCTAGTCAGGAAATCACCGAGCCTTTCTCTTTTGCTCCTATGAATCATAGAAAAAAAATGTTAATCTAGGTAAAGGGTCCATGCTCAACTTACACGGCTCCTCTATTAGCCTTTGAGGGGCTATATAAGTAAATATAATAAAATAAAACTATTAATAAAATAAATAATAGAAATAGTGTCTTTGATTTTGTCCACAACCGAGCCTAGTCAGGACCTCATCGAGCCTTTCTTTTTGTTCCTGTGAATCATAAAAAAAAATGTCACTCTTAGCTACAGGGTTGATGCTCAACTTACTTGGCTCCTCTATTAACCTTTGAACAACTAAACATATAAATAAAATAAATCATAGAAAAGATCTCTTTCATTTTGTTTACAACCCAGCATAGTTAGAACCTCATCGAGTCCTCCTTTTTTGTTCCTATCAATCATAGAAAAAAATGTAAATCTTGGCTAGAGGGTTGATGAGCAACTTACCCAGCTTCTCTATTAGCATTTGAACGACTAAATATATAAATAAAATAAATAATAAAAAAGTTCTTTATAATTTTGTTTGCATGCGCTTGTTTTACTTTCACAACCCAACTTAGTCAGAACCTCACCGAGCCTTTCTTTGTTGTTCCTATGATTCATAGAGAAACAAAATGTTAATTTTGGTTAGAAGGTTGATACTCAATAAAAAAGGTGTCTTTGATTTTGTCCACAATCAAGCCTAGTTAGGACCTTGCGAAGCCTTTCTTTTTTGTTCCTGTGAATCATAGAAAAAAATGTTACTCTTGGTTAGAGGGTTGATGTACAACTTATCCAGCTCCTCTATTAGCCCTTGAATGACCAAATATATAAATAAAATAAATAACAGAAAAGATCTCTTTAATTTTGTCCGCAACCCAGCCTAGTCAAAACATCACCGAATGCAATGCCCCAATTTGATTGACTGTGGATGTATGATGAGTCCCATATTGGGTATTTACTGAGTAGATACAACTACAAGGAGCCTCAGTTGTGAATAGTCCTTTTGAGGTATAACACAAATGTGGCTAGCGCTCTTCCTTGAGTCGTTACATATGGTATCAAAACCGGCCCAGTAACCACGTGTGAGCTTGGAGACACTACCCTACAAAGTGGGCCCTAACGAGTTAGGGATTTAAGTGGGGGAGATTGTGATGCCCCAATTTGATTGATTGTGTGATGTGTGTGGGTATGTGATAAGTCCTACATTGGGCATTTACTAGGTAGATTTGGGCTTTATTAACTACTATAAGGAGCCTCAGTTGTGAATAGTACTTTTGAGGTATAACACAAATGTGGCTAGCGCTCTTCCTTGAGTCGTTACATATGGTATCAGAGCCGGCCCAGTAACCACGTGTGAGCTTGGAGACACTACTCTACAAAATGGGCCCTAACGAGTTAGGGATTTAAGTGGGGGAGATTGCGATTCCCCAATTTGATTGATTGTGTGATGTGTGTAGGCCCACATCGGGTATTTACTGGGTAGATTTGGGTTTTATTAACAACTACAAGGAGTCTCCATTGTGACTAGTCCTTTTGAGGTATAGCGCAGATGTGGCTAACATTTTTTTCAATAACCCCGTGTGGGCTCAAAGAAAAGGAAAAAAAACGCTAGCCACATTTGAGCTATACCTCAAAAGAACTAGTCACAACTGAGGCTCCTTGTAGTTGTTAATAAAGCCCAAATCTACCCAGTAAATGCCCAATGTAGGACTCATCACATACCCACACACATCACACAATCAATCAAATTGGGGCATCACAATCTCCTCCACTTAAATCCTTAACGTCCTCGTTAAGGCCCACTTTGTGGGGGTAGTGTTTCCGAGCCCACACAGGGTTACTGGGCCGGTTCTGATACCATATGTAACGACCCAAGGAAAATCGCTAGCCACATCGCTATACCTTAAAAGAATTAATCACAATTGAGGCTTCTTCCAGTTGTTAATAAAGTCCAGTTCAACCCAATAAATACCCGATGTGGGACTTATCACACACCCACACACATTACACAATCTCTCCCATTTAAATCCCTAACGTCCTTGTTAGAGCCCACTTTGTGGGGCAGTGTCTTCTAGTCCACACTGGGCCGATTCTGATACCATATGTAACGACCCAAGAAAAAGCACTAGTCACATATGCGCTATACCTCTAAAGGACTAGTCATAATTGAGGCTCCTTACAGTTGTTAATAAAGTCCAGTTCAACCCAATAAATACCCGATGTGGGACTCATCACACACCCACACACATTGCACAATCAATCAAATTTGGGCATCACACCAAACCTTTCTTCTTCTTTTTTCATGTGAATCATAGAAAAATAAAATTTAATCTTGGTTAGAGTTTAAAATAAATATATAAATAAAATAATTAATAGAAAATAGCTCTTTAATTTTGTCTGCAAGAGCCTATTTTACTTTCACAACCCATCCTAGTCAGGACCTCGCCGAGCATTTCTTTGTTGTTCCTATGATTCATAGAAAAAAAATGTTAATCTTGTTTAGAGGGTCGATGCTCGAATTACATGGCTCCTCGATTAGCTTTTGAGGGGCTAAATAAAATAAATCTATTAATAAAATAAATAATAGAAATGGTGTCTTTGATTTTTTCCAAAACTGAGCCTAATCAGGACCTTGCCGAACCTTTCTTTTTGTTCCTGTGAATCATAAAAAAAATGTTACTCTTAGTTAAAGGGTTGATGCTCAACTTACCTGACTCCTCTGTTAGCCTTTGAACGGCTAAATATATAAGTAAAATAAATAATAGAAAAGATCTCTTTGATTTTGTTCACAACCTAACATAGTCAGGACCTTGCAAAGCCTTTCTTTTTTGTTACTGTGAATCATTGAAAAAAATGTGAATCTTGGCTAGATAGTCGATGATTAACTTACCCGACTCCTCTACTAGCCCACAACCTCTTTTTACTTCAGTAACCCAGCCTTGTCAAAATCTTGCCAAACCTTTCTTTTTTATTCCTTGAAACATAGAAAAAAAAAATGTTAATCTTGGTTGGAGGGTCAATGCTCATATTACCCGGGTAAATATATAAATAAAATAAATAATAAAAAAGTTCTCTTTGATTTTGTCCACAACCCATCCTTGTCAAGACCTTGCCAAGTCTTTCTTTTTTGTTCCTATGAATCATAGAAAAAAATGTTAATATGGTTAAAGGGTCGATGCTCAACTTATCCGGCTCCTCTATTAGCCTTTGAACGGCTAAATATATAAATAAAATAAATAGTAGAAAAAATCTCTTTGATTATGTCCACAACCCAGCCTAGTCTAGATCTCGCCGAGCCTTTCATTTTGTTCCTGTGAATCATAGAAAAAAAAATGTTAATGTTGGCTAAAGGGTCAATGATTAACTTACCTGACTCCTCTATTAGCCTTTGAACGGCTAAAGTAGACTCCTCACATATGGTGGGGCTCGCACGACCTATATAATTTTAAAAATCTCAATAATTTTATATATTATTATTTATAGAATTAATAAATAAAAAGTAAATTAATAAATAAGTTATATAAATTAATAATAAATATGAATTAAATAAATGATAAAATAGACCTCTTTTGAATGTTTGAAATCCTACTACATTAGAAGAAATGATAATAAAGAATAGGAGAAATAAGTAGTTCATTAGATGAGGAAGTACCCAACCTCAAGTCTGTAGAAAAACACAAGATCTATAGGAAAAAATTTCTTCTAAAACTCCACAAGAATTGGTTTAGCTAGATAGCATATGCAATTGTCAAAGCTCCATATTTTAGATAACCCTAATGGAACGTTTGATTCAAGAATTGTTTAGAAAATTTATATAAATTGAAAGTTAGCAAACACCTAAAAAAGGAAGAGTTGTTAAGGAGCAAAAACTTAGAATGTCCAAAAAATCCAAGACAGTAGAATTACTAGTTGATACACTAATGTGGCGTTTGGTACGGGGGAATCCACATTACTTCTGGCATCCAGATTCCTAGGAATGTGATTCCTAGGAATCACATTCCTAAGAATGTAGCTATTCCTATGTTTGGTTTATTCCCAGGAATCTTAAATGAATTATTTATTTTTCCCATTCTATCCTTAGATTTGAATGTGAACTACCAAGTCATTTAAAAAAAAGGGTTAAAATTGTCAATTTATAAAAAATACAATTTCCTTTAAGCTTGGGAATCTGGATTCCCACCTGTTTTAAAGGGAATCCACATTCCCACTGAGAGGGGTTTAAGGGGGGAATCCAGATTCCCCTGGCATCTGATTCCCTAGCATGATTTGCAACCAAACATGGGAATCTTTAAACATTCCTAAGAATCCTAAAACATTACCCTATACCAAACGCCACATAAGGAGAAAATTCTATTTTATGGACAACGAAGAAGAATATGAAGAATATAAAGAACATATCATTATTGTTGATGACAATTGGTCTTACTAGAATTACACTACTTTAAGTGTAGAAGATCACCTTGACACAAACTTAAAGGTTAGAAGGCAAAAAAGGATGAGTGCAACATACACAAAATACACTTAGATTAAAAATCCTAGAACAAATAAATTCTCTTAAAAATTAAAATGCAGCTGAAAAAAAAAAGATAGAAGAAGATTGGAAAGCCAAGAAAAAGCTAGCCAAGGAAAAAATCCTAAAGAAAAAGGAAAGAAATTTGTGAAATTATCCAAATAGAACCAAATAAATATTACCAAATTGTCTACCAATAATAAATAAAATTGAGAAATATATAAAGTACCATTGGACTACTAGACACCATAGGACTAACTCAAATATTTGGGTACCAACTTTAAATTGCTAGGCTAAATTTTTATAATGTTAAATAAGAGTCTTCACACCAGCATTCTTTATAGAAAATCATGTGGAAATAGAAAAAGGAAAATAATGGTCATAGATTACAGATTAAATAAGAATTGCATATTCGATTGCAAATAAGAATTTTGGTAAGAATCAACCAGATGCATATATATAAAAAGGTTCAAAATCAACATTGGGCTTAATTTTGCAGTCAATCCTAGAACTTCAGCACCTACAAAAATCATACTCCAAAGGAACATGAACATTAAAAAATAATGGTACCACAAGTTTTCCCAAGAAGAACTCCTAGAAGGATCCGAACTAGTAAAGCCTAATCACAACGAGAGAGGAACCATGATTTAATCAAACCCATGAACCTTAAGAGCAGATTCTATCTCTCCAATGCATACTACAAAGCACTAGATGATCCTAAGGAACCTAGAGAGCTAGCATATGACCAACTAGAAAGTGAGTCTACTGCATTATTGCACGGAAGTGAAAATAAAGATTAGTTAAAAAAAACTAAACAATGTACCCAATTTTACCCAATGTACTCTATTTTTCTTCTTGTACCCAATTTTACTAATTCTGACCCACACAATATTTCTGAGTAGTTTTTGCTAATTAAGCTATGTTTAGTGGAAAACAGTTTTTTCTAAATTTTTAGATCATTCATTTAGCTCATGTATTTTTTCATATTACAACCTTTTTATATATACTAGAAGACACTTGTCAAGTATGGTCAATAAAAATAAAATAAAAACAATGTTCACTAGGAGCGACAGATAGCGATGCGAACTCCCATGAAAATAAAATTACTTGCAGTGTCACACAACATATTAATAAACACAAGAAGAATATAGAGAAGACAAAAAACAAACAGAGGAAGACAAAACAAATATACGTTGTGAGATATCTATTAAGACACATTCACAATACTGGCCCTTAGGCCAAGGCTTAAGTAGCCTAGGCCATAAGCCGCCCCTGCTTGGAAGACAATCAATCATCATAAGAAATAGATAGAAGACAAGTAGTTTCAAAGGAAAATTACCTATACAAGATTCCATGACCACGGCAAAAAGCAAAACCCACGACACATTAAGAATGTTTTTCCACTAGTAGCAAATCCCATTGAACAAGGCTGTCAATCAGAAAGGGAAGACAAATTGTCAGCTATGCATATCTAACAGCTAGATGTCATATCTAAATCAGTCCACTACAAACACAACCATTAGTTCTAATAAACAAATTGAATGCGATAAAAGAGCTCAATACCACTAGTTGTGTAATAAACAAATTCAAGAAAACACACTTGCAGTCGAAACTGATCATCTATATAACTCTGTCCTCACTGCAATTCAAATTCAAGAATTTATAGTTTTCCCATTAAAACCGTTATCTATCAGCTTGTAGCTTTGGAATTTCCAAAGAACACTCATGATTTTGTGTTTGTTTAACCTTTTGTTACTTGAAATTCACAAGAGAAGAAAACAAGTTACTTTTAGCCTAAATAAGCTCAAAATTCCATATCAATTTGTCAGTGCAGGGCTCCTCTGCTTTCAACATGCCTTGCAGAAACATAATGTAAGGATCAATCCTATTTAAAATCTAGTCTTAGCATTTCACCAAGCACTTATAAGGGAGAAGGTGCCAACTGAACTAGAGCTCATTGGCTTAACATCTAAGCCTTATCCCACTCAATTTTTAACAGAATCAAACTTTATTATTTTCTACAAAGGCTGCGTTTGAATCGGGTGAAAAGCATTTCCGGAAATGCTTTTCAGTATTTACGGGTGTTTGGTTGCGCACGGAAAACGCATTTTCCGGAAATTAATTTCCGTTGACCAGTGGTCAAGGCTGAAAACGAATTCACCTTCCATTTTCACTTCAAATCCAATTTTCCGGAAAAGAGAAACAGAGCACGAAGAGAGAGAGAGAGAGAGAGAGAGGAAGAAACGGAGAGCCCAGATCGAAGAGAGAGAGCCCAGCTCGCCGGCGAACCCATCTTCACGATCGCCACGACCCACCGATCTTCGAACCAGAGCCGGCGACCCACGAACCCAAAGCCCAAACCGTTCGACCCAGACCCAGGCGTTCGACCCAGACGTTCGATCCATCGCCTTCGACCTTCGACCGACGACCCAGACCTTCGACCCAGACCTTCGACGACCCAGACCTTCGACCCAGACCTCGCCATCGCATCGCGCCGATCAATCAAAGGGAAATCGCAGCACCGCGCCGATCGCTCCAACGCCGCTCGACCCAGACCCATCGCCTTCGACCGCCGACCCATCGCCTCCACGCTCTCTCTTCCTCGATCTCTCAGTTTTTTTTTTTTTTTTTAAATTTGATTGTTGTTGTTTTTTTTTTTTTTTTGATGAACTGATTGTTGTTGTTGTTGTGTTGTTGTTGTTGTTGTTGTGTTGTTGCCGGAATTTGCTGCCGGAAAATAGCATTTTCCTAATAGAACCAAACACATGAAAATATTTTCCACAACAATTTTCATAATTCAACCAAACGCTTAAAAATATTTTCCTTTTCCGAAAAATAGCATTTCTGGAAAATATGTATTTTCCAACAAACGTTTTACGGAAAACGTTTTACACGAAACAAACACAGCCAAAATAGAAACAAAGACAACATAACAGAAGTTCATATTATAGAAATATTTTGACATAATATATATATACATATATATATATATATATATATTTTTAGTGTTACATTCTAAGACCCAAAAAGCACTGAAAGTCAAGCTCTAAGGTTTATAATAAAATATCAATTTTTGGTATCTAAGTCTCAAGATAGGAGCATAATTCATGTAAAAAGCCTATGATGATTTTTTTCCTAATGTTGGAGCATTTTAATATTAAATAATTAAAATGAATAAATGTTACAACATAAATGTAAATATGTGAGAGTGAATATGGAAGATGAGGAGTTAGTGAAAATGTTTAATCCCACATTGAAAATGAGAGAGACTATTTTATTCTTTTTAATTGTGGTGATTAATGGGCTACCATGAATTGTCTCAGATATTGAGCCAGATACATGCGCAAGGGGGAGGTGAAGGGTAAAAATAGAGAGGTTCTTGGCAATAAAGGGTGTTCTTTTTGGTGGAGCTTTGGGCTTGAACACTTTGTGCAGACATAAGTAAAAGAATCTTTATTCAAAAGAGAAGATAGTTCCAATATACAAAACACTCCTAAAGAATGACAACCTGAAATTCAAAAGGTCTAAAACAAGATGAGGAAGCTATACCGCATATAATAGTAATTCAGTCATACACAGATCCCACAAAAGACTGTTTAATAACATGCTGAGGACATTCAACACCTTAAAAAATCCTACTAATTTTAAGTAGATTTTAAAGAAGTAACATCCTTATCTTACCAAAAGGATCTTACTTCTTTACAATTTTTTGACAATTATTATTGTATTGTAATAGTATTAAATAATAGAAAATGGTTTTCCCAAGAAGAAGAGGTAATATCATAAGCAGGGGAAAACATTGAAACAGCTAGTGCCACATCCTTGAACTAGTCACTAGGCATGTTTCATACCACACACGAAAAGTAAAAGTTTAAAAAGGCAGGCCCATAAAAGGGAACTGTGTCAAGAAACTAATACATGATGGGAAGTTGACTGCTTTATTTATTTCCTTGACATGTTTTAGTTAAAACCCAGAACTAGGGAAATCAGAGGATTTAAATAGTGCATGTGCCTCTTTATGATATGTTGAATGCAAGCTAACCAACATGCATAATTGCTGCTACAGCCAAAATATAAACTTCAACAAAAATTTCACATTCCAAGTTAGAAAGATCAAGCTGCATACAATAATTGGAGAAGGCCTGACAGGAGAGCTCCTTTCCACTTTGCAATTGACTGGATTGTCATTTGTGATGGCAGGAGAGCCAGCTACCTAATGAATAGACACAAAAAGGAGATCCCAATAGATCTTTATTTAATATTTTTAAAAGCATGCAAGCAAAACTAACCACTTTAACCACTTTAATATTTAATATTTTTAAAAGCATGCAAACAGGCATATTACTGATAGTTGAAGACAGTCCACAAGACTACTAGCAGGCCTAATGCCCTGCATGGCCTTATTTTAATTTGAAGATAAACATGCATAGTTACAGTTAATTAGCTAGCAACTTGTTAGGGTATCACTTTAACCACTTTCCCACCATAACATTTGCTATTTGTTTTTTCCACCACTAAGGTCCATAAACAAAGAAATTGCCTAAATACAAATGTCACAGATATTGACATACATTATTAAAAAATCCACAAGATATCCATAACCCTATGTGTCATCATATTCATTCACTGAAGTGCATCACATTATGTTATAATAGTAAAAAATGTTACTTACCTTGTAGGATCCATGATTGAATAAAGGTTCAGCTGTATTGCTGAAATCTTATCTCATCCACCCTCCTTTTCCTGAAAATGTCAATGGCAGAATATGACATATGAAAAATGATAAAATGGATTCAAGACCTAGTCAATACTTATTTGCAACAAGGTCAGTTTTTTATCTTCTTCTCTGAATCAGTTTGAGACTATTATCAGTAATAAATGGCTTTAATCAATAATACTGGAAGTTTCATTAATAGCAAAAGGCTCATCTCAGCCACTCTAATTTTGTTTCTAAAGGACTTGGATGAACTTGCTTATTATGTTTACATAATTTCAAAACTCAATAAAATTTTTGGGTTTGCTTACTTGCTTTTGTAATTTGTGATTACTAGGTTTAATATTAACTAAGCTAGCCTTTTAAATCTTTAGATCGCATTTCAAAGCATTAAATTTTTGGAAGGATGTACCTCCCCTTCTAGCCATATAAGACTTGATCTTTTCATATGTAGGAAATTGAATGGCAACATGACTTATCCCGGCCAATGAAGGAACAAACCAAACAATGCCACTGTTTCAAACCAACATAATATCATGACAAAAAGAACACAGCATGAAGATTTTCTTTGTTGAATTAAATGATGTGCAAAGCATGTTTTAGTCATACTACAGTGTGACTACCAACTAAACAAATAACTGTCAAGATGTCTTCTGCATCAAATTTTATGCATGGCCAGTGCAACATAAAAAATAAAAAAATAAAAAAGAAAAAAAAGAAGCCAATTTAAGATTCAAGGAGGGCTGATTGGAGAAGAAGGATTTATGTAGCCCACCAAAAATAAAAGCACTATACATTGTCCAAAGAGTATTTAGTGTACACTCAAACATACTAGTCGAATTATGAACACTTCCTACAAAAATCTAATATTATACAATGTAGATTCTATATGATACTAAAGACATCTATGAATACTTTCTTTTTTCTTTTTTTTGATAGTTATGAATACTATCTATATAGATATGTAAACTAAATGACACTCTTTTTTAAGTCAGACTTAACTGAAGGATACAAATTTTAGAAGCAAAGTTTCCTTGTTAGATGTATAACCAAATAATAAGAAAAGAAAGTGCATAAATTTTGCCCATGAGTAGTCAATTTGAAAAAAGTACCTATCATTTGCTAGATTCCAAGCTTCCTGCCTCAGTTCTGGAGGTGTTTCGAGAATGGCAAGGTAGTTAGATATGAATTTATGAGGATGTTCAACATGACAAACAAATCCCATCTCTTTCAATACATGTCTTTCTGTTCTGTTCAAGTCAGTCTTGCGGTCATGATATTTCTGTTAGAAAAGTAATAGGATAAACAAGGAAACCATGAGAATTTATTGCATTTTTAGAGAAAGATAGGAGGACTATATAAGTGCAGAGGCGCCAGAAGTGCTAAAATTAACCACCTATTCAGACAAAGCCATTATACTCGGTGGTTGCCAAAAGGAAAAAAAGAAGAAAAAATTAAATTCTTGTGCCAAAGAAGAAAATGATAAACAGGTAATTCCATGGAAAAGAAGGTGGGTGCTTAACCTGTGAACCGATCTCCAAATGCTCTATCGGTAAGTTCTCCATCCTACACTCTATTCTGTGGAAAACAATAAGGACTTGTCTTGCTTTCCTTGGGCTTTCCTCCAGCTTTGATGCAAGCCACAAGCAGCTTGCAGCAACTTTCTGCAAAAAATTATCATATCCCAGAAAATTAAGGGATGAGTTACATGGGCATAGAAGTTTTATGCTGTTCCAAGTTAGTAACACAACTATTATTCATTTGTTGCTAAGAAAATGTAAGAATAAAAATACATTCTGGAAAACAAGGACCTTAATTCAATGAAGCTCAAGGCAACTGTTGGACTTGGTAGTGGTGAATTACGGATACAAAACTAGTGGTAAATTATCAATTATCCCAAAGGCATAACTAATAGAAAACAGTGTATTTAATCATCTAACCATAATTCTAACACTCCCTTCATGTATAATCTCAAACTCTCCCTTAAGAAGTGAGGCCCAACACATGGGATTTTTAACAATTTTAAAGAAAGTTGGAGTGAAGGTAGGGTTCGAACTCATGACCACTTGCATTGATACCCTGATAAATCACTAATTGTCCCAAAAACTTCAACTATTAGGAAATGGTGAATTTAACCATAATTCTAACAATTAGAACATCATGGATACATTTCAAAGAACACTTTACTTTCCTACATTTATTCTCAATATAAAGAGAGAATGATAAGAGACAAAACTTAACCTTAACATTGAAGCGGTCAAACGATTTCTTGCAATAGAAACGATGGAATAGAACCTGCCCGGTCGCCACAGCTTCAGGTCTATAAGTACAAAGATTAAGGTAACATACTGAACCAACAAAATTAAGAAAAGTAAACAATTTCATAAACCCAACATATAAAGAAATAAAGGAAAACAGGATACAGTTTAAGCAAGATGCCACTTTCTTGGATGAGATCACAGCCATAGATTCGTAAGGTAGTTTCAGTATCTTCATCAATACTATCTTTCCTAGAAGGTTAAGTAGAAATTGTCAATCGCTGTGTATATCATTCTAAACCAAATAACTCAACAAAACTGCCACAACATAACAAATACAAAATTTTAGTCTAACATACCCATCAAATTATTATTTTTATTTTTCAAGTCACAAACTTGAAACTGTGTATAAACATGAATGAAGCATTTAGATTGAGAAAATTTGGAGATTACCTTAATTATTGTATGGGCATTGAACTCACCGGAGGGGGGCAGGTCAAAATATTATTCATAATCTGGAGTCTGGTCTTAACATCCCACAATGGATTTGTTGTGATGGAAGTGAATAGCAATCACAAGAAACCAAGAAGAATTCTATACTAAAATAAACCGAAACCCCAGAATTGGAATTAGAATTAAACATAAAATTGATTAATAGAGGCTTTCTCTTAAGCTTTTGGGCCTTTTCTCGTTTTAACTTTTTAAGTGGTTGATCCAAGTGATTGATCCGCGGCTGATAGTTGGGTCCAACTCGAAGGCCCATTATTATTAAAAATTAAAAACTGAAATAAATGATACACGATAGTATTTTCTAGCCCACTACAAAAAAAAAAAAAAAAAAAAAAAAAAAACTAAATTTATTAGTATCTTAAAAAAAAAATCAAGTGTATGAAGTGAAATCAATGTTGATTTTTGTGATAAGTTTCCACTTCCAGATTTTGATGATATTTAGTGATCAATGCAATGAACAAAAAAAAGTGATAGTGTAAGGAGGGTAGGATATTTTTGGTTAGGAGTACAATTTTTTTTTTGATGTATTTAGCTAAAGAGAGAGTTAGTTTAGCCTATTGTGGGTATAAATACATATTTTTTTCCTTGTAAATATAAGGAAAATTTTAATTAGTAACTAGTTTATAAGCCCACTAGTATCCGGTGAAGATAATATAAAAAACAAAAATGCATATTTTTGTGCAAGGATTATAGTTTTGTTTAGCAGAATCATCACGATTACAGAGACAAATTAGGATTTTGACAAGATCCTTAGAAATATTATTTACTGAGTTTGGTTTATTCTTGAGAATTTTGTTTACAGAAAATTAATTTGATACAATCTCATTTTAACATTTGAATATAGCTTGGGGATAACATGCAATTGTTTCAATTTTTAAAAATAAAAATCTATGTTATCAATTATTAATCTAACAGTTGCTCAAAATATCTAGAAGACCCGTTCATGAAAATCAAAGTCCAAATTCTGAATTAAGAAATACCTGTGCAAGAACCCATGACCGTGGGAAAAAGCAAAACCCTTTTGCCCCATCAAACAAACAAAGTGATCTTTTGAATTTTGACAAAGGAATACATAAGAATAGTCACAGACACAGAAGAAAAAAAAAACTCTATAGTGTTTTTTTTTCCAATTGATAAAAGGGAAAAAAAGCAGTGATGCCCAATCCGAAAGAGAATGAATTAATAGAGAAAGTAATTAAGTTTGATCAAAGCATAGAAACAAATTTTAGAGAGAGAGAGAAAGCTGTGCTGCGAATGGGTTGAGATTTTGTCTGTTTTTGATGAGAAGCAAATGGAGACAGCACTCCTCACCCTTTTGCAACACTCATCGAATCAAAATAACCCTCCATTGCCTCTCTCTCTCTCTCTCTCTGATTTCAAAATCTAAAACAAAGTCTTATTTAGAACTATATGGGGATCGCTTGGCCTGGGATTTTTGAATGTTGCTCAACTCAACGATAACATGTTTTGAAATTCAAAAGAATTTTGTACTTGGACTTGGATCACTGCTAAACTATATGGGCCTATGCTTATTTAATTGGGCCATTATTATTAAAATTTTAAAATTGATATAAACTATAGTATTTTCTAGACCACCAAAAAAACTGAATTTATTAGTGTGTATATATATATATATATATATATATATATATATATATATATATATATATATATATATATATATATATATATAAAATCATTTGTGTTTGAAGTGAAATAAAAGTTGATTTTTGTTTCCCATTAATAAATAAATAAGTCGATTTTTGTTATAGGTTTTCACTTCCAAATTATTGAGAGAGATGATATGTCTACAACATTTTTACAACAAATCCTAAGTTGCAGGTTGTTACTGATTATTATTGTTGGGGCAAAAAAGTAATCTTAGTGTTAGTTTCAAATTTGAACCAATAACAACTAACCACCTGTGATTTGTTGTAAAAATGTTGTAAAATTGTTGTAGACGTAGCATCTCTTAATTATTGATGATATTTAGTGATTACTATTTGTCCATCATGACAAAAAAGAGTAAGTGTAGGGAGCATAGGATATTGCAGACGTAAATACTTTTTTTTTGTTGATATATAGAGCTAAAGAGAGTTTTTTTTTTTTTTTTTTTTTGAGAAACCTAAAGAAAGAGTTAGCTTAGACTGTTGTGGGCGTAAATAATGTGTTTTTATTTACTTTGATATATATGCTATTTGAGTAGCTTTTACATTATGTATGGAGTTTAGAGTTTAGATTCTCTACCCATTTATTTTAATTTCATTGAGCTAAATTATTATATTTTAAATGCTAATTTAATTTATATATCTTTATATTGGCATTTGTGAACAACGACAAATGGAATTGTTACTTAATGATAATATATGCTACATGATGTTTTGGAGTTTTCTTGTTGAGGCAATTCCAAAACTTTTTTTACATGGTAAATGAAATGATGAAATTTTTAAGTATGAACAGATTTGAATTGTTTTGTGTATAAATACTTGAACAGGTTTTATTCGTTTATGTATAAACAAGTTTATAAAATATGTGGAACTTATTTCATTCACCATGTATGAACACAATTTTTTTTATGTATGATGTATTGTTATTGTATGGATAATTGGACTTTTTCTTTTATGAATACTTGATAGATGGACAATTGGACATTTAACAAGTTGCTAGCTAAATAATTAGAGTTTAAACTTGTCCATGTAATTGGACAGCTTGCTAAATAAATAGAAGTTTTTATTTGCTTGAAGTTTTGATTAGGTTGATGTATGGATATTGAACTTTTTTTTGATACAGGATATTGAACTTGAAAGCCCAAGTTTTTTTTTTTTTTTTTTTTTTTCCAAACCGATTGAACCAACCTCATAAAACCGCACCACTATAGGTCTAAAAATTGACCCTTGGCAGTATGTATCGGTTCCGATTATAGGAAAACTAATACTTATCAATTCAATTACCAAAAAAAAAAAAAAAAAACCAATTTAACCGAACCGCACACGTCCCTTGTTATAGACTTTAGTATTATAATAAATAGATACCCTTAACTTTATGTTTCATTAATTTATTACATAAAATTTGATATTGTAATAGTAAGACCTCCTTAACATTTTAATTCTTTTTCTCCAATTTATTACATAAAAAACGTACTAAACTTATATTGCTCCACTGCACCCCACTATGAATCTATGCGTCAAAACACACCTGCACACCTATTGGCTACTATTCTAATAGCCTAAATAAATCGCATATCCTGCTATTTTTTTATTGTCATATTTTATTGTTTCTAAATTCTATTATTATTATTATTATTGTGGGGGGTGAAAGCCCAACCTTACGTATTGGGTCTAGGACCCTATTTAAGGATTACTGTGTATCCGAAGAGAGGAAAATGTTTGAGAAGGAGCCCATGTGGAAGAAGCATACCCGGAAGTGAGTGAGGAGTGTAGTCCGAGGAGAAGACCCCTGAACAGTATAATCTCAGCTACCACCACTCACAGAGAGCTAAAGAAGATACCTGATGGGACATGTACTCAAGTGGATGCTCAGATGAAGAACAAGTGGGCGATGAAGATGATGGGAGTGGGTGCTATATAAAGAGAAGAGGTCTCTGATAATGGGAGATGAGAGAAAAGAAAAAGGGAAGTAGAAAATAACTTTACTGTAGCTCTAAGAGTTGTAATCATCTTTTGCTCAATAAAATATCTCTTCGGACGTTCATTTGTTCAGCTTTTCAAGCATGATCTCATGTTAATTCATTCATAAATACCATAGTTGACTGTGGTTTAAGTTACAACCAGCCCAGCTCTTTCACCCACTCTCTACAAATTCATTGTTTTGGGTTCATTGGGCTCATGATCTAAACCTTTTGGGCTCGGGCTACAAAAACTGACCCTACAATTGGCGCCGTCTGTGGGGAGAGCTTGTGCAGGGGTGAAAACAACAGTTGATGATGGCTGAACAAAGTCAACAACAAGCAGAATCTAGGGCATCCCAACACGTGGACCCTTTTCTTAACTTGGAGAAGAGACAAGATCGTGAGGGTAGTGCGCACACTGTGCATACTGGTCAAAGCCAGTCACATGGTGGAAGTCACGTGTCCCATGCAGAAAAGAACCGGGATCTGCAACTAGAAGTTGAAAAACTAAAGAGGGAGTTGCGCCATGCCAAGGGGAAACGGATTTCTTCGTATTCTGATGAGGATTCCGATGACGAACAGGACGTCACTTACAAGCAGAGGTCTCGAACACCAGTCAGTGAATCCTTTTCCTATGAGGAGGAGCCTCATCGTAAGAGGCAGCCTAAAAGCCCATCACGTGGAGGCGTAGGGAACGATGCTATGAGTAAGGCTTTGAATTAGATCTCTTGGTCGCCCTTTACGCGCAGGATTGAAGAGGCGAGACTTCCTCGGCGCTTTAACCAGCCGACATTCACCATCTATAATGGTAAAACAGACCCGGTGGAACATGTGAGTCACTTTAATCAAAGGATGGCAGTCTACTCTAGAGATGAAGCTCTGATGTGTAAGGTCTTTGCCTCCAGCCTTGGATCGGTTGCAATGAGGTAGTTTGATAGCCTGAAAGCAGACTCTATCAATTCCTTCAAAGAGCTCACTCAAGCATTTGGTTCACGTTTTGTCACATGCCGAAGAGTGGCCAGGCCCTTGTCTTTTCTGCTGTCCTTAAGCATGCAGGAAGGTGAGACCCTGAAAGCGTATTTGGATAGGTACTGGGAGATGTTTAATGATATGGAGGGCAATTTTGATGCAATGGCCCTTGACACGTTCAAGCTCGGCCTCCCTATTGAACATGGTTTAAGGACCTCCTTGTCCGGTAAACCCGTCACTAACATGCGTCAGCTCATGGACCGTATTGAAAAGTATAAAAGGGTCGAAGAAGATCAGCAACAGGGGAAGGGAAAGGACAAGGTTATCCCCTAGGAGAGGAGGGATTTCAGGTCGGACTGTTACAATAACAGTAAACCACGGAGAGATTTTGCTGGGCAATCATGATCAACAAATACTCAAGCAGTCGACACTGTATTCAAAGAGCCAGTACACCAAGTTTTGGAAAAGATCAAGAATGAACCATTCTTTAGGTGGCCGAATAAGATGGTGGGGAACCCTGAAAGGCGTAATCATAATCTCTTCTGCCAGTACCATCAAGACCATGGGCATACCACAGAGGATTGCAGGAGCCTGTGGGATCACTTGGACCAGCTGATCCGCGAGGGTAAATTGAGACACCTCTTGCACCACTCCAGTGGCCGAGGATGTCAGACGAACTCAGAGCCTCGAAGAGATGACCTGTCAAAGCCTCCATTGGGAACTATTAATGTCGTCTTCGCCGCACCGGGAAGGACAAGATCCTGGCCATCGAAGGTTATGTCGGTAGTCTGGTCACCTGCAGGGAATTTTGGCCAAGGTCCGAAGAGAGCTAAGTCGGGCGCTCAACTGATTATAGGGTTCTCGGATGAGGATAAGATTGGGACCATCCAACCCCATGATGATGCTTTGGTAATTACCCTCAGAATTGGAGGGTATGATGTGAAGAGGGTGATGGTGGACCAGGGTAGCGCGGTAGAAATAATGTATCCTGATCTCTACAAGGGGCTGGGCCTAAAACCTCAGGACTTAACACCTTACAATTCCCCCCTTGTGAGTTTTGAAGGAAGTGTTGTCACCCCGAAGGGCCAGATACGATTACCTGTGCAGACCGGCTCAGAGGTGGTAAAGGTGGATTTCATAGTTGTAGACGTGTATTCACCCTACACGGCAATTGTAGCCAGGCCTTGGCTTCATACACTAGGGGCTGTTTCCTCCACTTTGCATCAGAAAGTTAAGTACCCATATGAAGGACAGGTTTGTGAGATCCGAGGAGATCAGTCTGCAGCCAGACAATGCTTAGTGGCTGCCATCCAACATGAGCCCGAAACCGAGTCCTCTCCTAGGGTCGAAAGGGGTTTATAGCAGTTAAAGTCTCGGGAATTGCCCGTCGAAGATCCGGACAAGAGCGCTAGGTGCGAAGATTTGACAAAAGTCATCATTGGAGACAATCCAGAAAAATTCTTTCAAGTTGGATCTCAGCTACCTCTGCAGGAGAAGGAGGAGTTAGTAGAATTTCTTAAGAGAAACCTTGACGTATTCGCCTGGAACGCTTACGAAACCCTAGGGGTAGATCCGGAATTCATATGTCACCATTTGAAGGTAAACCCACTGATCACCCCTAAGAAGCAGCCTCCTCGACGCCCATCTAAGGAACATGCTGATGCGGTAAGAGAAGAAGTAGCAAAGCTCAAACAAGCTGGAGCTATTAAAGAGGTTTTTTATCCTGAGTGGCTGGAAAATACTGTGGTGGTGAAGAAAAAGAGTGGGAAATGGCAAGTATGCGTGGACTTCACTGATTTAAATAAGGCTTGCCCTAAAGATCCATTCCCTATGCTAAAAATTGATCAGCTAGTGGATGCCACTGTTGGCCACCCTCGGATGAGCTTCCTGGATGCTTTTCAAGGTTACCACCAGATACCACTAGCCCTGGATGACCAGGAGAAGACTGCTTTCGTCACCCTTATTGGTAACTACCACTATAAGGTGATGCCATTTGGCTTGAAAAACGCGGGATCTACCTATCAAAGAATGATGACGAGGATGTTTGAGCCATAGTTGGGTAAAAATATCGAGATTTATATAGATGACATGGTGGTGAAAAGCAAGGTTGTTGCTGAGAATGTGAAGGACCTCGCAAGTACCTTTGAAGTTTTTAGAGAGTACAAGCTGCGCCTAAACGCTTCCAAGTGCTCATTCGGTGTGGGGTCAGGCAAGTTTTTGGGGTACGTGGTGACTCACAGGGGAATTGAGGTTAACCCCGACCAGATAAAGGCCATCAACAATTTACAAGCTCCTCGGAATCCTAAGGAAGTTCAGAAACTGACTGGAATGACTGCTACCCTGAATCGATTTATCTCTCAATCAGCAGACAGGTGTCGGCCCTTCTTCTCTCTGATTAACAAGTGGAAGGGATTCGAGTGGACTGAAGAGTGTGCTGTGGCCTTCCAGCAGCTAAAAGATTATCTAGCTCAGCTACCAATCATGTCCAGTCTTGAGCCAGATGAAGTCTTGTTTGCCTACATTGCTGTAGCCCCCTATGCTGTGAGCTTGGTGTTGATACGAGCAGATTGTGGTGTGCAAAGACCAGTTTATTACGTAAGTAAGTCGCTGCATGAAGCCGAGATCCGTTATTTGCCACTGGAGAAGGCTATCCTAGCAATAGTGCTTGGTACACGAAAGCTACCTCACTATTTTCAGGCCCATACGGTTATTGTCCTCACTCAGCTCCCACTTAGGGCTATACTCTGAAGTGCTGACTACACTGGAAGGATTGCTAAATGGGGTACGATCTTGGGGGCTTTCGATATCAAATACATGCCTCGCACATCGGTCAAGGGCCAGGTACTTGCGGATTTGGTAGCCGAGTTCACGGAGCCCCAATTAGAAGAAGTAATGCCAACATCGGACATGAATGAAAAATCGGTTGGCATGATCTCTCAACAAAGCCCCACCCATTGGGAAGTGTACGTGGATGGCGCAGCGAACCAGAAAGGTTCTGGAGTGGGGCTAGTGCTAATATCCCCCGAAAAAATCATCATTGAAAAGTCGTTAAGGCTGGACTTCTCGGCAACAAATAATGAAGCGGAGTATGAAGCCCTACTGATGGGAATGGCTATGGTCCGAAGAATGGGAGGAAAGGCAGTAGAGTTGTTCTCGGACTCAAGGTTAGTCGTGGGTCAAGTACAAGGTGAGTTCGAGGCGAAGGATGAAAGAATGCAGGGATACTTGAGCCGAGTTAAATGTCTGCAATCGGAGTTCGAATATTTCAGTTTGCTGCACATCCCCAGAAGTGGTAACGCACATGCTGACTCTTTGGCCACCCTCGTTACCTCTTCGGCGCAAAATTTTTCGAGAGTTATTCTCGTCGAAGACTTGCATGGACCTATCGAGGCAAGAAGAGAGGTAGTCCAAGTTCACCAAGTCAGGACCGGGCTCTGCTGGATGGATCCTTTAATTAAATTCTTGAAAGAAGATATTTTGCCTGAGGAAAGGGGGGAAGCTGACAAAATTCGGAGGAAGGTGACCAGATTCTGGCTATCCGAGGACCAGAAACTATACAAACGCTCCTATTCAGGACCGTACTTGTTATGCATGCATCCTGAAGCGGCTGAGTTTCTACTGGAGGAATTGCATGAGGGAATTTATGGGAGCCACACTGGAGGTAGGTCCTTGGCTCACCGAGCCATTACTCAAGATTATTGGTGGCCGAACATGCAAAAAGAAGCCCACGAGTATGTTAAAAAGTGCGATCAATGTCAGCGATTTGCCCCAAACATTCATCAACCAGGGGGAACTGTTAATCCACTATCCAGCCCATGGCCTTTCGCCTAATAGGGCTTAGATATCTCGTGACCATTCCCTAAGGCCGCAGGAAACAGGAAGTACCTTCTGGTCGGTACATACTATTTCACCAAATGGGTCGAAGCTGAACCTCTGGCCAACATCAGAGATGTAGATGTGCAAAAGTTCGTATGGAAGAATATCATCACTCGATTTGGGGTTCCTCATACTCTCATCTCGG
The DNA here is from genome assembly GCA_019022515.1 of Quercus aquifolioides. Taxonomy (NCBI): domain Eukaryota; kingdom Viridiplantae; phylum Streptophyta; class Magnoliopsida; order Fagales; family Fagaceae; genus Quercus; species Quercus aquifolioides. The sequence goes on along the minus strand of CM032328.1, from coordinate 55,060,699 downwards.
ACAATGGCCTACAGTTCGATAGCAAAGCATTCAGGAGTTATTGTAGTGAACTGGGAATCATAAACAGATACTCCACTCCTACTTATCCCCAGGGTAATGGGCAAGTAGAAGCTGTTAACAAAGTCATAGTAAACGGCTTAAAGAAGAGGCTAGACGATGCGAAGGGCAAGTGGGTGGAAGAATTGCGTACTTTGGGCTTACAGAACTACGCCTCGCAGGTCTACTAGGGAGACCCCCTTCTCAATGACCTATGGGGCTGAAGCTGTCATACCTTTGGAAATTGGGTTCCCAACACTGAGAACTAGTTCATTCAGTCCGACCGGCAACAATGAGCAGCTAGAGAAGAGTTTGGACCTGATTGACGAAAGGAGGGAAAATGCAATGGTCCGACTGGCACATTACCAACAAAAGCTCAGGCAGGGCTATGATGCCAACGTAAGGCTAAGGCCTCTAGAACCTAGCGATTTGGTGCTGAGGAAAGTTGTCGGCACTGCAAAGAACCCAGCTTGGGGGAAGTTAGGACCCAATTGGGAAGGGCCATATCGTATTACTTCGGGAGCTGGCATTAGGGCGTATTTCTTAGAAGACCTGGATAGTCATGTAGTACCACGCCTATGGAATGTAAATAACCTCAAAAGGTACTATTATTAATCGAATCTTTTGTTCAATCAATATGCCAATTCGTTATATGAAATGTTCTATAAGTGTTTAAACTTAAATCCAATCATGCCTATAGTCCTCGGACCAGATGATTTGGGTTAGTTATCACTCGTTTGTAGTTCTCTAAGTGTTTAAACTTAAATCCAATCATGCCTGTAGTTCTCGGACCAGATGATTTGGGTTAGTTAACACTCGTTCGCAGTTCTCTAAGTGTTTAAACTTAAATCCAATCATGCCTGTAGTCCTCGGACCAGATGATTTGGGTTAGTTAACACTCGTTCGCAGTTCTCTAAGTGTTTAAACTTAAATCCAATCATGCCTGTAGTCCTCGGACCAGACGATTTGGGTTTGTTAACACTCGTTCGCAGTTCCCTAAGTGTTTAAACACTCCTTCACTGTCTTTATAAGCGCTTAAACTTAAATACATTCATGCCTGTAGTCCTCGGACCGGATGACATGAGTTAGTCAACACCCCCGTACAGTTATTATTATTGGGACATAACCCTAAAATAAGCCATGCTTGAAATTCTCGAATGTGTTTAAGTTAACTCTAACTTATGATAAGCCTCCTTAGTTATGTTTAATTCAAATCGAAGGGGTAATAACATTCTCTGTGTATATTCGAAAAGACTTGTGAGACTTCCATAATCACTCGCTGCATTCGTTGCTTATTAGTAATTCTTATACAAACTGCTCTTTTTAGTACCAATTTTAGTTATTTACATCATCTGCATGATATGGTGGTTAAGTTTACCTACATTACCGTAATTACAAAGTACAGCTATTTACAGCAATAATAAGTCATAAGATATACAACGAAGACACCAGAAGTGAAAGGGAAATGGTTTCATTAATCAAAAGAGAATAGTTTACAATCCCTTGCATAAAAGAAAGACTAATACAAATACAAAATCAAAGCTCCTAACTGTCTAAGCCTTCTTCTGAGGGACCAAAGGGTCAGTAGCCTGACTGGACTGAGCTGCAGCAGTTTCTGGGGCTTGGTCCTTAGATTCTGAGAGGGTTTTCTTCTCTCCCAAGTCTTTGCCCTTATCCTGGGGAGCCTCAGCTGGCTTGCTCTAATCACCAGGCTGACCAGACTCCTTGAAGGCCTCAAGGTTGGTAGGGGGAACTTGGCCAACCATGGGTTGCTCCGAAGCCTCCTGGGGTTGTTTGGGAGGAGAGGGATCAGACTCCGGAAGCTCTCGGATGTCAGGATCATAATATATGCTCCCAGGTAGTCTCAGGTTTGAGTCCGCAGGGACCCCAGCAGCATCCATTGCTCTCCCCCAAGTTATATTGCAGTAGTCTCGGCTGACCGAGGCAAACTGGTCAGTGAGGCTGACTTGGGTCTCATCCACCCCCAGCTGATATGCTGCTTTTCTTTCAGCCTCGATTGCCTCTTTGGCCAGCTGAGCGTTCTGCTTGGCCAATCGGGCATTCTCCTTGGCTTTTTGAAGCTCAGCCTTAAGTCCTTTCACCAACTCCCTCTCTGTTGCCAAGTTGATCTCCGCCATGTTCAATAATTTACGCTGCTCTTCGGCCTGCTTCTCAGCATTTTTAAGGCCAGCATCAAAGCTACTCTTCTGGTTGGTCATGTCTTTCAACTGCTCGGACAGCAGAGAATAATCCTCCCTCAGGTTGCCCAGAGATTTTTCTACCTCAGATCGAGATTGGGCTGCTGCTTGGGCTTCAATATAGGACTTCTTGTTCCACTCTTCGGCCACATAAATCTGCTGGGTAATCTGCATAACAAATTTTTTTTCAATACAGAGCAAAGAGAAGGGGTAAGTTAAAAGGGGGTCAGCACCTTAATTAAGCGGATCAGTTCACTTACCATGGCTATATCCCTCTTAAGGGATAGGAAGAGCTCGTATTGGTTGAAGCGCCTATAAGAGTCCATGTCCTTTGGGAGGAGAAGTGGCTGCTCCAAAGCCTCAGCAACGACACTTGCCTTCCCCCCATCGTAGTTTCTGAGGGAGGTATCCCAAGGAATAGGAGTACCGTTCAGTTCCAACTTGGGAGACCATGTGCGAGGCCCTCGGCGCACATCAGCAACATGAGGGTCATCTTGGCTCTCAGTAGATGAGGCCCTCTTGTTCCGGTGGTCTTTCACCACCTTTTATTTCTTGGTCCCTTTTGGGGGAACCACCTCCCTTTCATTAGTTTCAATGAGGGGTCTCTTCTTTTTCGGATCTGACACTTGCTTGGCGCTGAGATCCAGAGGAACCTGAGGAGGTGGTGAAGGAAGGTTCACAGCTGGTTGGGACGGACTGGTCCCTTTGGGCTCAGCTTTTTTACCCCTATTCTTCATTAAACTCCTTAAATCCGCCATATCCTCTCCCTCCGAAGAGTCCTCTGGGAGAGTAGTTATTAGAACGGGAGGATGGACACTTGACTGCCTGTCAATTTCCTCCTCGGCGTCAGAGACTTGTATCACTTGAACCCCTCTTGAAGCCTTTCATTCAAACTTGAACTCGTCAATCTGCTCGTCAAGTGAAGGGGTTGAAGAAGCGACTCTTTCCTCTGCCGCAGCTGGTTCAAGAGGAACCTGTTGAATTGGCTGGAGGAGCAGTGGAACACCCTCTGGATTTGGGTGTGGTACGGGCGCAAGATTGTACGGTGCTAAAAAATTACGCTGACCGACGTCTATCCGTTTGAGACGATAGTCTCCTTGAGTAATAGTGTTACCGACTGGCTGAAACTCCTTTGATTTTGGCATGTAACCAAGAATGAGGGGAATAGATCGGAGCTACCCGTCTTCACTCACGAAAATTTTCGATCGAAGTAAGTAGTTAAGCGCGGGAACGTTTGTGAGGCTGAGCCAAGGAGAAACGTGATTTTTATTTGTTAACATCGCAAAAAAAAACTTGGTCAGACAATTAGAAAATAATGATATAAGAGAGAAGACAGATTGTAAAGAGTGAAGACCCTAAATCTATAGTTAGAAATCCTAATTCTAGGAAGTCACACCTGGCTCTCCTAGCTGGGTCGGGCAATGAAGGCCGTCATGCCACGCGCCCGAGACGATCAGGTAGTCGTCTTTCATCCCTTTATTTGACTTGGGAAGGCAGGAGAGGAGCCTAACGGCGTCGGACCGGGATTTAAGGTAGTATCCCGCTCCCTTCTGGCTGTGACACTCGTACATATGTACCACGTCACGCCAGGTAAGTCCTAATCCTAGATGGAGGTTCAGGGCATCAATGGCTCCTAGGATCCTAAAGGTATTGGGCGCGCACTGCTCGGGGGAAAGTCTATGGTTGCGAAGATAGTTTTTGGTGACAGAACCCATAGGAAGAGTCATTCCTCCTTCTATGAACGCTATCATGGGGATTACGGCTTCCCCCTCTCCTCGGTCGGTTAATATCCGCTCCGGAGGACAATACCTCAAATTTACCCCCTGTGGTATGCCGTAGGTTTCCTTAAATTCCTCTATTAAGGCGGGACTATCGACAAGCTCCTCAAATTTACCCATTTTTGGCTAACTAGAGAAGGGCGCAGAGCAATAACTGGCAAGTAAGGGTTTGATGGCCGAGAACACTAGCCGAGAAGAGGATGAAGGATTTAAAGATGTCGAAACTTACATAGACTAAATTGGAGAGTGATCTTCAAACTCGTAGGAAGACTCTTACAGATTCCGGGAGGAACTAGGGTTGATGTTTGGAAGAGTTTGGTGGTTTTGAATGCTTGAGTTCGCTGGGTGATTTGAGAATTTGCAAAGTAAAGAAGAAATAACCTCCTCTGAGGCTTTATATACGGGGACAAATGAAAAGGCAGGAGTTATCCCGCCCCAAATTCCGAGGAAGAACCACGTCCGTTGGATCAATAGTCCACCGTTGGATACCAGAGACAAAAAGCCGCCTGGAGTAATTAATAGCCCTTTGAGAATACTGAAATGACAGCAGCATTAATGAAGCGCCTGCATCTATGCCCACACGTGTGTAAGTCCAGATATTTGTGCTTTTTCAGATCTTTATTTCGTGACAAGTCAAAATCCTATTTTTTCTCCTCGAACGCGAGGGAAAAACCAAAATTTTAAGGGGCTATTATGAGGGGTGAAAGCCCAACCTTACGTATTGGGCCTAGGACCCTATTTAAGGATTACTGTGTGTCCGAAGAGAGGAAAATGTTTGAGAAGGAGCCCATGTGGAAGAAGCATACCCGGAAGTGAGTGAGGAGTGTAGTCCGAGGAGATCATCACTGATCCGAAGAGGTCATCCTCCTCAGATACAAAGAGCCTTGGTCAAGCAGACACCTGGGAGGTTCAAGTAACCTTTCTAATGACTTTGATGGTAAGGGCAGGCATCAGGCACGTACGGGGATGATAGGAACGGAAAAATATCTAGAAGACAAGCTGCAACCACCACATTAAATGCAGCAGCTGTTTTTCTAGCTGCATTAATGTGGAGAAGACCCCTGAACAATATAATCTCAGCTACCACCACTCACAGAGAGCTAAAGAAGATACCTGATGGGACATGTACTCAAGTGGATGCTCAGATGAAGAACAATTGGGCGATGAAGATGATGGGAGTGGGTGCTATATAAAGAGAAGAGGTCTTTGATAATGGGAGATGGGAGAAAAGAAAAAGGGAAGTAGAAAATAACTTTACTGTAGCTCTAAGAGTTGTAATCATCTTTCGCTCAATAAAATATCTCTTCGGACGTTCATTTGTTCAGGTTTTCAAGCATGATCTCATGTTAATTTATTCATAAATACCATAGTTGACTGTGGTTGAAGTCACAACCAGCCCAGCTTTTTCACCCACTCTCTACAAATTCATTGTTTTGGGTTCATTGGGCTTATGATCTAAACCTTTTGGGCTCGGGCTACAAAAACTGACCCTACAATTATTATTTACTAAATCTCTTTCATCTAATATTATATATGCATCCATTCTCTTGTACCTATATATCATTTAGTATTATTTTATTGAATTCATTGTTTTTATTTATAGAATATATTTGTATTTGTCTTGTAATTATTGAAATAATTTTCTTTGTTGAGTAGATTATTTCTATATGATTGTAATTTGTTGGATTATTTTAGTTATTTCAAAAAAAAAAATATGACAAATATTTCCCTTTTTTTTGTTTGCGAAGTTTCAAAATATAAACGTATTATACACGTAAGATACATATATTGTTATTTTCCCATTTACGTATTTTTCTGCCAAAATTTTAAAACGCACTTATTAAAAAGATGCTGAATTATATCCATCCGTATACTTATCATATTATACTCATAACGTATTTTACTAACTATGCTACCGAACGCCTGAGTCTACCCAATTTTGCCTCAGCAAACTCGGTTGAGTGCAACTCCGAGTCGTGACTCACTACTTGAAACAATGAAAAATCACACAAAATAAAAATAGCCCGCCATTCACAATAAATTCAAACAGAGAGAGAGAGAGAGAGAGAGAGAGAGAGAGAAGTTGAAAGCAATAAGGAAGCCATTGAAAGACGTATCCAACAACAAAAACAAGAAGTACAATAATGGTGGAAGGTTCTTGAAACCCTTGGATATGAAGAGTCTCAATTTTTCAGAGAAAGAGGAGGATCGGTGTAAGGAAGTGGAAGAAGAAGAAGAAAAAGATGGATTGCCCGATTGCCTTTTGCTAGTCCAATCCGATCTCTCCTCTCTCATCCATCAGGTAACTGCTATCCCTCTCCTTACGATCCGTTTGTTTCTCGAGAAAAATGATTTCGAAAACAAGGATTGTATCTTGCTCTATGTAACCTCAATGAAAATTTTGCTCAATCTTTGTTTCATTCACCTTTTGCAAGTTTTGATTATGTCAGCTTTTGTCTTTGTTTGGTTGCTTAGAAAGTGTGGAGGTTATATTTGTGTTTTTGAATACTTCGCTTCAAATTGAAAGAGAAACTTATTGTGTACATTTCAAATTATAGATTGCACAGTATTGTATAGTTGTAGGTACTTGGATCTTATTGTACGATAAATCTTGTTCTTATTGTGATTTTGGTTTTGATTTTGGAATGTATAGGAGATGTTTAATTTGGGAAATGATTCAAGGTGCAATTTATATATATATGTTCTCAATGAAATATCAGTTATTTTATAATTTGTTTGTCTTAGATAGTTATAGTTTTATATTGGTTTCAATTTCATATTGTTTCATTTTGTGTTGTACTGTTATATAATTCTTCTATGATTTAGATTTGTACAAAGTTGAGAATTTTGATCCATTGCTGTGTCTTGATCTTGTAGATTCACTTACACCCAATTGTAGACTTACCATAAGGTAAATCAATCATGTTCAAAGTATAGATGCCTTGGAAGGCATTAAGCTTATCAAACATAACTTTCTGCCACAAATGGGTCAATAGTAGTATCACGGAAGGTACAACGCTCATGAAGAGAGTAAAGAAATTAACAATAATAATAATTATGGTGATAAGAAGAAGCTCTTACTCAACCAGAGTGACGAATATCAAGAGCTTAGGAAGGCTCAGAATTGTGTAAATCAGCAAGATCAAACACATCAAATACATTGAGAATGACCTAAAAAGGAGTATTCCTTGAGCTGGCATCCCTACTGTTCTTCTGAGGACTTGCAATAGAGGGTGATAGAAGGATTAATGAATATAGGGGATTAGAGGAAGATTGGTTGAAGCTCCATAGACAATAGACAGGTTGGTGATTTCAAAATTCCACATGATGGGAGATGCAAAGATATTTGAATATGAGGTTGTAGTTACGATAGTCTTTTTGGGTTCATAACCAAGCAAGCAACATAACCAAGAAAAGAGACGGTGTCATAGAGAAGTTTGCATTATGTTTTGTTGTGAATGGTGGGTAAGGGAGCATGATAAATAGTGTAACAAGTAGACAAGTAGTAAAGGGAAGCCTCACCCCAAAACCGTTTAGGAAAGAAAGGTACATATGAGAGTCCTAGAGAACATCTAAGATATGACAGTTTTTGCGTTATGCACATTCATTATGTTCGGAGGTGAGAGGGCAAGAACAATGAGGAATGGTTCCATTTTGCTTCAAAAAATTAAATAAGAACATGACTATCATATCATGAAAATTACAAACATAAAATAATAGAACTAAGATTTTTCACTGAAGTATTATAAAATTATATAATACTTCCAGAGTACAATAATGTTGTGCTTCTTTCTCTCCCATGAATAATAGATCCCATTATAAATTTAATTAAAGAGACCAACTATTATGTAAAAGAAGGGAGCACAATATTATTATATCCCTAGAGCATTTTATAATTACCAACCTAGGAGCCATTTGAGTAGGTTTGAATCAAGGTTAATTTTTGTGTCATACATCAATTGTTATAAGTTAACAGCTACATACACTGAATTATTGACATTACGGGTCTGTTTGGATACCGCTTATTGCTGAAAACTAAAAACTAAAAACACTATAACAAAATAATTTTTAAATGTATGATAGTGTCCTGGGACCAAGTTTTAAAGAAAATTTGTTGAAATCCATATTTGCGAGTCCTGTAAACAATGCACGGAACCCACACAAAAAAATGCAGCAGCTAGTGGAAATGCGCAAATGCGCTATCCAAACCCAGCCTACGTATGATTGGGGTGAAAATGAGAGGATAAGGAAAATTGGTGTTTTAACTATTTCGTTGAAGAGAGAAAAAAGAGGGAGAAGAAAATAGAATGGGTTTCACTTGGGCCCACAAATCTCAATTTCTCCAAATCGAGAGGAAAGTGGAGAAAACTTGGGCTATAGATGCAATTACAAGTTTTCCCTTTGTACCCATTTGAGTCACTACCAAGGTGGATCGAGTTCTTCATCCATTCGCATCATCATCCACACTTGCAATCCAGTGACTCTGCAAAGGGCCAATGTTCATGATGATTTGGTCAAATCGAGTTGTCATCAGATCATTCATACATTCCCTTGGCCGCCACCTCCATAAACGCCAATCTTGTAGCTAGATTCTGCATAATCGTCGACCACAAGCCATTAACCTAATTTGCCTTTGGTATATGTTATGGGTAATGTTTATGGGAAAGTATTAATTTGGTACTTTAAAAAAAAGTTGAAATAATATTAATTTATATATTTGGACAAAGTTTAGCTACAAAATTGATTACAGCTCAAAGCTACATCATTATTCAATATCTTTTTATTGGAGATGAATTTTAACAAATCCACCATTGGATTATATCTTCTTCTTATATTCTTCATACTTGCAAATTTTCTAAAAAGTTGAAGATCAATAGCTATGTCATAAATAAATTGTTTAAATTGCAAGTTTTTGTAGTTTAAAATTATGCATAAAATATAAGTTTATAGATCATATAGTAAATAATATCTGATTGACATAAAATTTAAAATATGTATTAAAAGTATAAAAAACATGCAATTCAATGGTTAGATTTTCAAAATATGTAGTAGTGTTTATTTTATTGAGTAAGATTATAGCCTAAAGTTACTACCAATTTTGTAGCTAAACTTTGTCATATATATATAATTTTAGTAACTAATATTAATTTGTTAATAGAATATTTTATGAGTATTACAAAAGTAATAAAATTATCATATAATATGTGCAAAATAGTAATTTAAACAAATTATAATATATTCCCTTTCAATATTCTTTTCACTTTTTCATCTTTTGTGCCAAACACATACGATGGAAAACTATCTTTTCAATCATCTCCACATTTTCCATCTTCTCATTTTTTTTTCATCCTTCCAACTAAGCAAAGTTTAAAATTTATTTTAAATTATCGAAATTTGGAAGAATATTGGAACTCTAGTGGCGAAAGGGAGGAGCTAAAAATTCTCAAATAGCCTTTTACGTAGTACTACTAGTACTGTACTAGTCACTTTGATTTCATTACATAAAAATAATTCTATGTCCGTATGCTTCTTCAATAGTAAATCACATAGTAAAATCGAATAAGAATCTCATAATGCTAAAGTTTGTGTTACTGCTCATTCATCAGAAAGTGTTGCCATTCTAGAATTATGTCATTGGCTGAAATGATACAAGCAGGCCTATGATGAAACATAAAAATACCCAACCTCATTTGAATTGCGGAATTTCCAAGTAAAATTATCTAACCTAATTCATGAATAAGTAAAGAGAAGGATGCAAAGGTTTTAGAACTTCTTGTTCATCTCTTGTTTGACTTGTTCTTAGCAGGACGGCAGAGGTGATCCTTTGGTGCATGACATCCATAGACTACACTCCAAGAGGCATGGGTCAATGACAAAAGTGACCATCCTAATAGGAAAAGTCCAAGTTGAGCACAAAGGGGTACTAAGCAAGTGCAGCAACTTAGATTACTAAGCATCAGAATTAGATGGTGACTGGACAGTCGACCAACCAATGACCGCAATAAAATCAAGAAAAAAGAGGAACAAAATTAAGACATTGAATGTTGTTGCAAATGCTTCATTGCCGACCAAGAAGTTCTAAATTCTAATGAACAGAATAGGTACACGTTTCATGTGTTGAAGAGCCCCTGCTCAATGTTATGTCACACACACAAGCTACCTATGCCATGAAGAAAGAAATTAAAGATGTAAGGAAACTATCAGCCAGTTATTAGTCTCCCAAAACAAAATCCCAACATTTAATAAGCAGTTTGTATTAGCTGAACTTTAGACCCAAGAGAAATTCTCCTTTATTTGGGTCATACAGATTTTTTTTTTTTTTTACTTTAAATTTATCTTCTCCCCCATTACTTTTGTGGGTTGGCCGAGGCACTCAAGTGAAAATCAAGGAAGGTATCAAGTAGAACAGACAAAGTAGCTAATATCTGATATAAGAATTATAGATGTCCTATTATCATCATTAGCGACAATGATATCTCCCAGTGCTAGATTTCCATTATAGATAAGCTCAACTACCACCATGCTTTAAATCTTTAGGTTTCCAGGGAGCAGTCTCCAATTATATTTCTAGTAAATGGCCTACTTGGTGCATCCACTTCGTTTATCCATTCAATCTGATTCATAAGTACATGGCCAATGAAGGCATGCCCCACCAACCACACTTCCAATTGCCAAAACACTCAGCTACAGGGAAGTTTATGCTTATAGTGGAATTCCCCTAACAAATATAGACACCACAAATTCTTCTTTACGTAATGTTAAAAGGACGCAACAAGTTCTTGCTAACTGGTGCAATTCTGGCTGCTCCAATCAAATCACAGAAAATGATAGAAGCAGCAAAACCATTTTTCCTTTGCTTTAACTTAAAAAACACAGATGCAACATCACTAGGGTGATGTGGGCCGACATGCTTGACTGATAAGAATCTGTTTGCACATACTTGTTGGGTTTGCATATTGAACTTGCTAGTTGGTGAAATAAGCTATCATGTGAAAGAAGAACATTTTAGTCCAACCCTCCATCACATACAGAGACAGGCACAGCCATTATTCTGAACTCGAAAAAATTCCCATTGTTTCAAGTATATTCTAGCCAATCCTGCTTGACTGATAAGAATCTGTTTGCACATACTTATTGGGTTTACATATTGAACTTGCCAGTTCGTGAAATAAGCTATCATGTGAAAGAAGATAATTTAGTCCAACCCTCCATCACATACAGAGACAAGAACAGCCATTATTCTGAACTCGAAAAAATTCCCATTGTTTCAAGTATATTCTAGCCAATCCTCAGAATATTTGAAAGCTAATTCTTCACAGTAGGATGCGTTATCTTTATGATTTTACTACCAAGACACTGATCAGGAAATGACACATTTTGACTCTCTAGATGCTTCCTTCTTTAGCATTTTTCCCCCCACTGAATAGAATATACTTTTTCACATGTAAGTTAAAAAATTGAGAATCTGCGTTCTCACTTTACCACATCCACTGGTAATATCATCTCTGTTGTCCTAGATTCTTCTTAGAAGATCTAAGCTTAAAAGAAGAACAACTAGAATCAGAGCTAGTCTTGAAGATGGTACATTTAGGACAAGCATTAATCCATAATCTTTAACCAGAAGCAACATTAACCCAAGAACCGCAATGAATTTACTGTTATCCGTCATTGCCACTAACCATTTATCATCTCGATCAAAATCCACATCTTTAAATCTGAGATATCTCCAATTATATAGCAAATTGAGTTTTGCATGGTGCAATTTGCGGATTTCACCCTCATTGCGAGAGATTCAGATGGTAACATTCAAGATAAATCCAACAAATTGCTTTTATTTTCATACCAAATGCAATAACAAATTCATTGGAAAAAAGAAAAAGGCACATGATACTTCTACACATTGGAGGATCATATTGGGCACCAAAAACAAGTACAGTTCAAACCCTTCTTCACTGAGAATCAATCGGAATGTCGTTGCATGTTTGGTGTATACATAAAAAATTCAACCATGTGAAAAACGCCCTATAAGTGCTTATTGGTTTTTCCAGAGCAAATTGTATTATTTTTGTGAACATTCTCTAATCTGTTTTTCTAAATCATAGGGACATACATATATCAAACTTAAGCTAACTGCTCACCACCATTCATCATCCTTTCAATACACATAAGATATGGTATTACTATAAAAATTTTCATCTGTAAATTTCAATGAAAGAATTTGTAAATGTTTCCAAAAAAAAATGGGAACATATATCAGAAGTCAACGAAATCAGAGCAACAGAATGAATCACAAGAGTCCACAAGTTGTAGACCTGAAGCAGAGATCAACGACAAGTAGTTTAAAGTGTAAAGCTGCGTGTAGTATAGTGTTGGTTAGTGGGCATGTGACTTACACGTGACTGATTAATTGTACATTTCTGTTAGTTGGGTTGTTAGAAGTTTGTTAGATCAGTTAGTCAGTTTTGGTTTTGGTTTATACTATAAATACCTGTAATTGTATCTATTTTTATTCAGATCAATAGAATCATTTTTCAATAAATCTTCATATGGTATCAGAGCATTGAAGTCTCTCTTTTCTCCCAAATTTCTAGGGTTTGTTCTTGAGAGCTTTGAAGCTTCGTTAATGGCTGAAGCAACAAATACTTCGTCTTCTTCCTCTGCGCAAGATCCTGCACTCGTGGAGGATATCTCAAATCCTCTGTTTCTTCATCACACTGAAAGTCCTGGAGCCATGCTTGTGTCTGAACCGTTAATTGGTGAGAATTACCATGCTTGGATTCGTTCAATGAGGAAAGCATTGGTTGCCAAGAATAAGTTTGGTTTTGTCAATGGTAGTATTACTCTCTCTTCACCATTGATAAAGACTCCAGCAGCAGTTGATGCTTGGATTCGCTGTGACAACATGGTAGGTTCTTGGTTGATGAAGGCTGTGTCACCTCAAATTCGAGTGAGTATCACCTACATGGACACTGCTCTGGAAATTTGGAATGACCTCAGGGATACACATTCTCAAGGGAATGGACCTAGGGTTTTCCAAATTCAGAAAGATATTGCTTCAATGTGTCAGGGTGAGTCTTCAATCACCAATTATTTTACTCAGTTGAAGCTATTCTGGGATCAACTTCAGAATTTTAGGCCCACTCCTACTTGCTCTTGTGGGAAGTGTACCTGTAATATGCATCAGAAACTTGAAGATCTTTGTCTTCAAGAATCAGTCATGCAATTTCTGATGGGGCTCAATGAGTCATACTCTCAGATCAAAGGTCAAATCTTGTTGATGGAACCATTACCAACCATCAACAAAGTTTACTCTTTGCTGATTCAAGAAGAGAGGCAGAGGAGCATAAGGCTTAGTAATTCTGTTCACATAGAGTCCACTACCCTTGCAATGAAGGGTTCTAATGCCATTTTTAATCCCAATTTTCCTGGTTTCTTTGGCAATTCTAGTGTTTCTGGCAAGAATTCCAAAGGCAGAGACAGGCCTATATGCACTCACTGTGGGAAGCTTGGACATGTCATGGAAAAATGCTTCAAGCTACATGGTTTTCCTCCGGGATTCAAGCCTAAAGGGAAGAACTTTATGGTCAATCAAATCAATGTTCAAGAAGCTTGCACAGATAATGGTCATACCTCTGCTACTTTTCCTTTCACTCAAGAGCAATATCAACAATTTTTGACCATGTTGGGGACTCAAATGCAAGCTGCTCATCTCACCTCTAGTGGCAATGAGACTCAGTTCAATTTGGGAAACAAGGAAAAACACATGGCTAGCAATGTGATTAGGCCTAACCTGGCTGTGCCTTCTTCTTCCAATGCCACAGATGCTCTCACCATGGCAGGTATATCTAATTCTACTTGTCTTGATTTGAGGCATTCAGTTTTTTTTGCTCAAATTACACATAGAACAGCTTTTGGTGGTAATATTTGGGTGATTGATACTGGAGCAACAGACCATATAGTGTATTCTGTTCATTTATTGACTGATTTCATTGCTGTTGATTGTGTGGTTGCTCTTCCTAATGGTGAGACTGCCTTGGTAACTCATATTGGTTCTATATGTCTATCTGAAAATCTTGTCTTAACCAATGTGCTTTGTGTTCCCTCTTTCTCTTTCAACCTTTTGTCAGTCAGCCAACTTACCAAGAAAATGCATTGTTGTCTCATTTTCTTGTCTGCCTTCTGTTTCATTCAAGACCTCAAATGCTGGAGGACGATTGGTGTGGGTGAAGTTCATGATGGGTTGTATCTTCTTCAACATAGCCCCTCTGATACTTGTGCCATTCCAATTCAGTCCCAGGCTACTCCATCCTTTCAATCTGTTTTTAATTCTGTTTTTCAATCCATTTTTAGTACAAATAAATCTCATGTTGTCAATAGTGTCAAAATTCCTGTTTCTGTATGGCACTCTAGACTTGGGCATCCATCTGATGCTAAGATTTCTATTTTGAAACATGTACTTCCTGATCTCCATTCTGTTTCTAATGAGATATGTGAAATTTGCCCTTTGGCTAAGCATAAAAGACTTCCTTTTCCATTTCATAATCATGTTTCTGAATTTCCTTTTGATTTGATACATTGTGACATATGGGGTCCCTATGTGGTGCCTACTGTTGCTGGTCACAGGTATTTTCTTACCATTGTTGATGATTGTACTAGATCAACTTGGGTTTATCTCATGAAATCTAAGTCTGAAACTAGGTCCTTATTACAATCTTTTTATACCATGGTTAAAACTCAATTTGGTAAGTCTATTAAAGTCTTTCGGACAGATAATGGACTTGAATTTCAAATGGTTGAATTCTTTAAGCTTCATGGCATCATTCATCAACATAGTTGTGTTGCCACTCCACAACAAAATTCTGTTGTGGAGAGAAAACATCAACATATACTTTGTGTTGCTCGAGCTTTAAGGCTTCAATCAAATATTCCTATTGCTTATTGGGGTGATTGTATCCTCACTGCTGTTCATCTCATAAACAGACTTCCTTATCCACTTTTGAAAAACAAATCTCCTTTTGAGCTTCTTTATAATAAGCCTCCAAACTACTCCCATCTCAAAGTGTTTGGTTGTCTATGTTTTGCTTCTACTCTCTCTCACAATAGAGGCAAATTTGATCCTAGGGCTCTTAGGTGTGCCTTCTTGGGGTATCCTTTTGGGGTTAAGGGTTATAAGCTTTTGAATTTGCAAACCAGATCCTCTTTCATTTCTAGAGATGTTCTTTTTCATGAATCTGTGTTTCCTTTTAAGTCTCTTCCTGCTTCTGTTCCTTTATCTCAACCTGACCCATTTTTCCATGATTTTTTTCCTAATGCTCCTCCTCTACCTGTCACTGATTCTATTCACCATTCTACTCCTGTCCCAGCCTCCTCGGGTCATGTTGATTCCACCATTCTTGAAGCACATTTTAATGATCTTCCTGAGGATTTATCTGTTTTTGTTCCTAATGACATTACTATTCCTATTCCTGATGCTTCATTGTCCATTGAACCTGTCCCTGCCCCTCTTTCTCTTCCAGTCAGTCCTGGTTCACCCATTATTGTTCCAAGGAGGTCTACTAGAGTCTCCAGACCACCTGCTTATCTTCAAGCCTTTAAGTGCTCTGCTGTTTCCACCAAATATCCCATTACCAATTATATCTCTAGTCACAAACTCTCTCCTTCTTACTCTCATTTTTGCAATAGTATCTCCATCATTCAAGAACCTAAGTTTTACCATCAGGCAGTTGGTGATCCTAATTGGGATGCTGCCATGGCAGCTGAAATTCAGGCTTTAGAACTCAATAACACTTGGTCTCTTGCTCCTTTGCCTTCAAATAAAAGGGTTGTTGGTTGTAAGTGGGTCTTCAAAATCAAATACAAGTCAGATGGCAGTGTAGAGAGGTACAAGGCACGGTTGGTTGCCAAAGGATATACTCAGCAGGAAGGTTTGGATTATACTGAGACATTTTCCCCTGTTGCCAAGATGGTGACTGTCAAACTTTTCTTGTCTTTGGCTGTTGTGCAAGGCTGGACTCTTCATCAGTTGGATGTAAATAATGCGTTTCTTCATGGTGACTTGCATGAAGAAGTGTATATGTGTCTTCCTCCAGGCCTGCCCAGCAAGGGGGAGCTTGTGTGCAAGTTAAACAAGTCCTTGTATGGCCTTAAACAAGCCTCAAGGCAATGGTATTCCAAGTTTTCAACTACTTTATTGCAATATGGTTTTCTACAGTCCAATGCAGATTACTCTTTGTTCACCAAGCACTCAGGAGCTTCTTTCATGGCACTTTTAGTATATGTTGATGATATCCTTATTGCCAGCAATGATCCTCAATCTGTAGCAGACCTAAAAGTTCTCCTAAATAATCAGTTCAAGCTGAAAGATCTAGGCAGTTTGAAATACTTCTTGGGCTTAGAAGTTGCTAGATCTGAGAAAGGTATTTCCTTGTGCCAGAGAAAGTATACCCTTGAAGTGATCAATGATGTGGGAATGCTTGGGTGTAAACCTGTTAAAACTCCCATGGAGATAAATCTCAAACTAAGCAAAGATGAGGGCAAGTTGTTGACTGATGCTGGCATGTACAGAAGATTGATAGGGAGGCTGCTGTTTCTTACCATCTCTAGGCCTGATATCACCTACTCAGTACATAGGCTGAGTCAGTTTATGTCCAAACCTAGAGAGCCTCATCTCAGAGCAGCTTATAGAGTAATTCAATACCTTAAAGGTACTTCAGGACAAGGCTTATTCTTTTCAGCTCAATCCACCTTACACATCAAAGCATTTGCAGATGCAGATTGGGCTGCATGCATTGATTCCAGGAGGTCCATCACTGGTTACTGTGTGTTTCTTGGTGATTCTCTCATCTCTTGGAAGTCTAAGAAGCAAAATACAGTGTCAAGATCCACGGCAGAGGCAGAATACAGAGCAATGGCTGTTGCAGTGTGTGAAGTGACATGGATTTTGTATTTGCTTAAGGATCTGAATGTCAAACACAGTCAGGCTGCCTTGTTGTTCAGTGATTCACAGGCTGCAATTCACATAGGAACTAATCCAGTTTTCCATGAACGTACAAAACATATTGAGATAGACTGTCACATTGTGAGGGATAAGGTGCAAGCAGGAGTTATAAAGCTAATGGATATTAGAACTCAATGTCAAATAGCTGATTTGTTAACAAAAGCTTTAAGTTGGAATCAATTTTCCAGTCTTCTTACCAGGATGGGCATTTCAAATATTCATTCTCATGATGTCCATCCTGAGGGGGAGTATCAGAAGTCAACGAAATCAGAGCAACAGAATGAATCACAAGAGTCCACAAGTTGTAGACCTGAAGCAGAGATCAACGACAAGTAGTTTAAAGTGTAAAGCTGCGTGTAGTATAGTGTTGGTTAGTGGGCATGTGACTTACACGTGACTGATTAATTGTACATTTCTGTTAGTTGGGTTGTTAGAAGTTTGTTAGATCAGTTAGTCAGTTTTGGTTTTGGTTTATACTATAAATACCTGTAATTGTATCTATTTTTATTCAGATCAATAGA